>DWNE01006386.1:0-13104 GCA_018249875.1 Cecropterus toxeus
GAAGTCGAGCAAATAATCACGTTTGTTGAATAGGAGCCTTCTTTAAATATTTTATTCTGTTTTTATTCTTATAGCGGTATTAGAAATACATTTCAACTGTCTAGCTGTCACGGTTCATGAGATACAGCCTGGTGACAGACAGACAGGCGGAAAACAAAGTGTTAGTAATAGGGTTCAGTTTATACACTATAGGTAAGGAACCCTAAAAACGGATTGTGGTTGTGACGTGTGTGAAGGACCTTATCTTAAGGGTAAAGGCATGTTTTATATTTAGTTATAGGTATATAATCATGTATGTAATGTATAATCATATTGTAAATGAACGTAGAGATAAATTACATAGTTTAGTAGGAACATTAATTCAACATACGTTGTATTAATATTGTATAATTCCATGAACATACATATTCCCTGACTCCTATTTTTAAACCCGTGTTGATAATGGATAGGTTATCTCAAATTTCTTGTGAAACTTATTTGACGGATCGTGGTTACGACGAAACTCTGTTGATTTCGCACATCTATGTCATTAGATCGATATATCAGCATTAAAAAAATAAAATAGCCGATCGTTAGTACCCGTACACATCAAAAGGGATCAATTCCACGATAATATTAGCCTAAAGCCATACAATATATCAGACTACAATGTAAAAGTACAATGGATGACATGTTACAACGACCGTTTTTACAAACTGAACATGGCCGGCAACAATAATGTACAGCCGAGGCAAAAAGTCACAATCAATTTGACTTCAAGTTTTTTCATCACATGCGCGATAGCAAAAAGCAATTAGTACAGTCGCGGAATAAACGGTCGTCCCTTACTCAGCAAAAACTGATGCGAGCGATACAAACGGACCTGGGGAACTATAATTGAATTACAGGTATAAGTTTTTGTTGCTGAACCCCTTTTAGGGTCTACAACGTGTTATAGTTTGTATCAATGCTAATAAAGTTGTTAGGTACACAGATTATTAGTAGGGTAAATTATTTCATTTCGAAATATTGAAAATGGAGCTGAAATACGTTGGTAATTTTTTTTATCTGATACGATTTTAAATTTTCATGGTGAATTCATAGAAATTAAGGTTTTAAGGTATGTAAGATATTAGCAGGAAAAAGTTCAAGTTCAAGTGTTTCATTTCGAAATATTGAAAATGGATCTGAAAAACGAAGATGATGGAACTGGATTTTGGTCGTTGATAAGGTTTCAAGTTTCATGGTAATTTCATAGAAATCTGTAATTGAAATCAGTCTTTCATTAGAATATATCTGTGGTCTGCTATTTGAAATGTCATTGAAACCATCATTCATCTCGCGGAACTCCATTACTAAATGTAAGTTTTAGGATATGCTGTGATAAACTTACACAAACATGTTGTTAATCTCTGAAGACATCAATGGAGACACGGACTCGTGATATTTTATGCCACACTTGAATGATGAAAACAGATGATGCTCTAAGAAAAAAATATACAAAGAGTATATTTTTTTCTTAGAGAAAAAAATTACTCTTACTGCCTGATTTTAGTCTATGTATAACCATTTACAATTTATAGCCAAAATACTTTACTATTATATTGTTTTTAGTTTTGCTGTTCTTTGTAACACTAGTTTTTATAGATACCGGAATAAAATCTATATGCATAAATACCTACGTCTTTCTCTTAGTAGCTCTTTACCAACGTTCTAAAAGATCCCATGACCGCCACAAAACTGATTTAAAATATATACGTCCGTAATAAGAAATGAGATTTATTACGTTCGATATGTCTGCATTATGTTTATTAAGTTCGATATGTCTGTATTATGTTTTAGGTTCGTTAATCAAAAATGCTAAATATAAACAGTTTACATAAGTTATACGACTACCTTCGTTTTTGTTAATAGGTCTGAATTCTTATCTAAATATAGTCTCATCTTTATATAGTCTTGTCTTTAAGTTTCAATGGATGAAACATAGATGTGTGTAGCAGAATATTTTCTCAAACCATGTAATACTATGCCACTTACACAAGGCTGTAAATCGATTCCACTAGAAAAGCAATCCGTTATTTAGTCGAGTCGAGGTCACTGGAGCACGAAACATTATGACGGGGTTAGCTCGACTTAATTATAATTTTATTGTTCAAAAGCCACTTCGGATTTCAATGGATTTATTGTGGCCATAACGCGGGTTAGGGTATAGACCAATATATTAATTTCATTTCGTAACTTTTGATCGTAGTTCATATTAATTTAAAGTTGGGGCAGGTGAAGTGTTTCAGTGGATATAGTATATATACACTAGGTTTTGGGCCTGCAACTCCACCATAACGTGTTCTATATGTTTATCAAGTTCATAAACTCTGTCTTACGATCATAGATCTGTTTGCAAAATTTCATATAAAGCCGGTAGGTTCAGCCGACTGGTAATTGACTCGTGAAAATGTAACAATCCATCTTCACAAACTTTGGCATTTATAATATTAGTAAAATATACACACATAATACTTTACTTTTGATTAATCATCGCAGAACCTAAACTACTGTAGCTAGAATCATGAAATGTGAAGAAAAAGTTCATTTTATGAACTAGATGCTTATGAAGAGAGGATTGAGAGATTTTTGAGATTCTATTCCTAAGGGTATTTAGAGGGGCTTAAATATTTATTTTTATAATATGCACGTATGACTTTACTTTTTCATTGATTTTTGTAAGGCGAAGGCCTTGACTCTTAATTACGTGAATGAATATTATAGTCTAAATAGTAGGCACTATTTTAGGTGGACCACGCAAACAAAGCTTTTTTAAGGAATCGACATAAATTTACGTTGGTCACAACAACATATTATTATTTTCTACGAAGAAGTCTTTCAGAGTTTATCTCAGAGGCCCCTATGCCGAAGCATGTAATGATGGACAATCCCCTATCTTTTCATTCATTGCCCCGGATCTCAATATAAATAATATTTGAACTATCGAGGAACCTCACAAATTGAGCTTCAAGCTGACTTACTGATTTCTGATACTATATTGGTTTCGAAAAGTCTACGGTCATAAATTCTATCCTCGAATCTCCAGCGTCAAACACCGAAATCCAAAACAATAGCCCATTACTCCCGTGTCAACTTATTACAACTAAACCTCTTAGCGTTGCAAATAAATCTCAATTCATTGGGTTTCGTATTTCGCTGCATTTCTCGCATTGCCGGATATTGAATTTTCATACAGATCGTTTGTTATTGCGAATCGTGTTTTTATTTATCGGACATTTAAACCGTCGCGTTTGTTGACAGGAAATTAATGCATCGGCCGATTCAATTTGTATTAACGAGCCGAGGGGCACATCTATTTGACTTTTTTGGCCTTTTTTAGAAGAATGCAGCGAGTCGTAATCGACAGCAATCAAGTATTTAATTACGTTCGATGTATTTTGTTTCGCCGATTTCAACGTAGTAATATTTGGGTCACGTAATTAAAATTTTAAAAATCAACTAGTCACTAGAGAGCGTTGTCAGTATAACAGTCACTAACCTCACTATATATGTAATAATAATATTGATCTGATGTAAAATTAAGTACTTTTTACATAGATGAATATTGAAAAAAGTAATAATTGCTCTGATGAATCTACAAAACATGTCATGACATCATGACAAAATGTCATGGTATTCAACACGCCAAAAGAAACGTAATATCAAAAACTCTTGACATTTTAGCAACAAACAAACCAAATAAATACAAATAATATGTAGACGAGGATCTAATTTTAAGGTCCATTTACCTTCTGAAACAGCTGAAACATAAATTACGTGTACTCGTGAAATATTTCATACAATTCAGTTTAAAACATTAATCAAAGTAATCATGGGAACGTTCGTCACAGCACGTAACGTTGACGCATCTGTGTGCAAAATCAGTTTCTATGTGTATTCTACGTGTATTCGTATGTGTGCACACGAAGCTTTTATTAGCAAACGAATAGGAATATTTGTTTCGTCTGTGAATTTTGATGTTAATAACCCGACTGCATCAGATGGAGGGTAATGTTTTTCGAGCATGTGTATGTGTGTATGTTTGTATTTATGTCCATTTTTTTGGCACGCGCTACAGTCCAATCGGCTCGATGGATTATGGACTACGTATGACAATTCATTAGAATAATGTCAGTTGGGAGAGTGACATAAGCATATAATTCAAAAAAATGGCGCCTGGAGGGAGAAAAGACGTTTTTTTTTACTATCACGACAATATGGGTATCAAATGAAAGCTAGTAAGTAGACCATTCTGAAAATATATATACTAAAATAGTTTTACTTAAGTATTTTGACAAAAACTCATATAAAGCGTTAAATTAAATACATCATTATGAAGGAAAAAAAGTCGGGTTTTTTGTTTAACTGTTCTTAACAATGTTACCAGTTTATCAGATTAAAGTAGCAAAGTTAATTTTGACTGTTCATGGGATTGATTGCAATTCTTTCGATGCCATTACCACACTCGTAAAAAAAATGCCTCTAATGTTCTGCTACCTTCACGTGCATCAACTTGACCTTATTAAGAGTGGACTACCTTTGCGTAAAGCATCTTATGACTATATGTTGCGAAAACAAATGATAACGATCGTTCGATTTGTAATATTATTTTTTTGCATTTATCTATCTTGCAATACAAATTACCACTCAATTCTGATGTAAAATGTAAAAACCAAACATAATAAGTAAAAAAATCTACAATCTCAATAAAACCCGACACTTGACGCATGTCATCGCTTATTTGCGCCACGTTGACGCAAAGCTCTGGATTATCGGTGACAATCACATTTGTTGCGCCGCGGGATAACGTGTGTCGGCTGCCTAAATGATAACCGTCAATGTGTCATGTAGTCGAATTCGACGAATTATGTGCGCTTAAGTTTAAACATCTATATATTACCAAATCCCTTAATCTTGCTTCGTGTATTCTGTAATAAAAAGTTATACTTTTAATTTTTGAGAGGCAATGTAAGACTTTAGAAGTTTTTAGAAACATATCTGGCTATGTTGGAACCTAAGTTTCATTACGGTTATCACACCAAAGGTATCAAATATTCCTAGTGTGAAGTTGCCGGCTCACTATAATAAGAGGCGACCATCTTAGTCCTTGGAAGCAGCAACGTGATTGACTTCAGATAGAACCCTTGTTTTGTATGAAGTTCCTTACAGATGCCCAAATGCATCACGCAAATTTTTATCATGCTATACTTTTTTTTTTAACTAAAACATATTATAATAAGACTATGAACAAAATAAATACTTATTAGATTGCTCCGATTGCGTAAACAACTTCAAAGCCTTTATTTAAATTAATAAATCAGACACAAGCAACTATCCAATTTAAACCAATACTGAAATCATCGATTCAAATCCACTCCAAGAATACCCAATCTCGCTTCCAATAACAATAAGATGGACCGCGATAAATCCCGACTCGTAACGAATCATCCCAAATGCCATTACACTTAAAAATAGAACCCTCGGGACGTCAGCGCGTTCGCAAATAAGGTCGTTAGTTAGTTAATTAAGATCGAGACGTGATTAAACGTTTCCGAGTGCGCCATGATAGATGACTGTCGGACGAGTCTGCGCTTGTAGGGCTGGTAAAATGTGTCGAGGTTGGTAAAATGTGTCGAAATGATAGGATCCGGTAAAAACATGTCCAATTCTATCTAACCAATCTTTATTTATTTTTCAAAAAAAAATCTATGAATTTTTTCATTAATGTTTCAAGTACTAAATGTACTTTAAATTAATCATATTCATTATTAATTCAGATTCTGGGAATGACACTGGTAAAATGGGTTCAAATAATCGAATAGGGCTGGTAAAATGTGTCGATATCGTGGAACCTAGTAAAATTTGTTCAATTTTTGTATATAAGCTAAATTTATAGACCAATATTTGAATTTTATTTATATTGAAAGTAACCGAATTGTTTGAAAGCTAATTTAAGCCAGTGACAATGTTAGGAAATTAAGTAAAAATTCTACACATTTCTGTAAGGTTGGTAAAATATGTTGATACTTATTATAAAACAAGATACGTAGGTGCTGTTTTATTTAAAAGTATCGTTAGAATAGGCAAAGCAATAACACTCGTGACATTTCAAGGACGAGATCAGAATATATAGAATTTACCAATAACTTCTCATTTGTGCTTTGTGCAATACCTGCTTTACACTCGTTAACTTATCCCCTATCACCAATTGTACCATTATCTAATCTACTTCTCAATATTTATTCCAGTACAATTGGCACCTGATCTATAATGACAAAATGAATTTAATCCTTAATTCATACAAATTTAACCTTTGTAGAATTTCTGTTATCGTGTACATGTTTATTATCTTCTTTCATTACTGTATCGTCGAATGCGTCTGCTATATTTGTAGAATGCACCACATTCTCTAAGCTACCTTCTACAATGCAAATTGGCGCAGATGTCAGCGGGAGTTCGCAAATAATGTCGTTAGTTAGTTAATTAAGATAGAACCGTGATTAAACTTTGCTCTTATAAGCAAGTTTGTGTGAAGAAATATGTTAACGAGAAACTTAAATTCGAAGATCTGTTTTAACTACACACTTAATGATTTCGAAGACATCTAAGTGCCTATAGCTTCATTAATGTTTGCCGTCAACAGTTTCTGCAAGAAATACTTATTTACACGAACTTATTCATTTATTGAAATTGTAAACATGGGCTTATTTTGCTTCTGTTAGGATTGTCGAGTCATTAAAGTGGTACTGTCAAGAATTAACAATCTAAGTTCAGACGTGTTTCGCCACTGTGTCTTGTGGAATTCGTATAATATTATATCCGGTTGGAATTCATTATGAATATATACAATAAACCACGCATATAAAGAATCAAAATGATGACAACCCTAACATGTACAAATATGATTACAGTAGGTACATTGTTGAATATAACCGATTAATCACGAGTAAACAGTGGAAGGTAGTAATTTTGCGAAGCCTACATTTGCTCGTCCCGTAGGGTTTCGAACTGTCTTCAGCAATATTACTGTAAATGATATATTTGACTTAGTAATTAGGAGCATTTACGATTCAGACAATGTTTAGAAATATGACTTAAAAACTTTTAGGAGAAAATTACTATTAAAAAATATAAAAAGAGTAATGGATTTTTGTAAGGATACTAGCAAATATATTTCCTTTTATTAAAGTTATATTATAAATTGTTCTGATTTTAAAACTCAAAACGTAAATGTTGTCTAATAGTTTTGTATTTATATTCTACATTTATAACGTATCTATACTTACTGCACGTTATTCTGATTGAAAGCTTAATTCTACTGGTGTACGTTCATCTTTATCTATATAAATATCATGATCTCTAATCCGTTTTAGTCCTACTCTTGAAGACCTGTCGCTTCTCTGAATTAAAATGATTAAGTCTATAATCCACCAATTTTATCGTCATTTTTAAATGGACTTAAGCACCTATTCTCACGATGTTTTCATATCTTTTGATAGACACTATCCCCGAATCAATAAAGCAATAATAACACAGCTGTTTGTTCTCACCGCTGTTTCCGGCGCTTGAGTAATTCGTTGAAATAGAGAGCTCAAGGAGCATTTGATACGTTCTATGCAAATAGCGCGCTGCCGGCCACACCTGGTCCGATCTATTGGAAGTTATAAGTCGCGCAAACTGTCCCATCAATATCCCACTTTCTTCAAGATGTCACTTGGAATAACGCTTTCAACACTCATACTTGGATAACCTAGGACCAACACTAGGATTTCCTCCCGTGTCGTAGGTGCCATGGACACACACAAACACCCAGACCCAGAACAGAAATCTAAATTCATCATTCAGATGTCTGTCTAGCCGGGGATCGAACCCGGAACCCACTGCGTGATAGACCGGTATAGTGACCGCTCCGCCACTCGGTCCGTCATAGGATCATATAACTTCAATATGTTCATGTTGAAGTTAAATGTTTCTGAAGTGACATTTCTTTTGGTGCGTCATTGCAGAGAAAAAGTATTGATGAACCGATTTTTGAAACGAGGACCGTAACACTGGAGCGTTACGTTGTTATAGATTTATAGATATGATAAAATCAATCATTCGTATGGACTAAACAATAACGATGTTTTATTTTGTAATAGTTTCACTTTTTGCGTGTGTACATATACATATTTTTTATATGTGGTACTAATAGTTGTACTAGTCTAAGTCTTTTTGGTTTGACTGCGAGGATAAACTGCTACATCTAGGTCCATTACCTTAAGCTTTTCATCTCATTTAAGTGTCTGATGCTGTATTCGGGTGGAGAATCAGTTCATGGATTTCAGCATTCTAGTTTATTTCTCAGGGGAGTTATACATCTGTGGCCAATCTAAGATGGGGATCCAATCCTATTCTGAGTTGATTACAAATGTCAATGTTAGTGAGCAGTGAATATAGACGGATTGTTTGGTTATTTCCTACTTCAATTATTCATATTATTTCCTTCTTCACAAATATTCTTAATAAAGTAACTTTAAATTATTAAGTTACATACTATTTACGTTAGTGAAGTTCATATAATTTGTTTTAGTGAACAAATAAACAGCAACTTTTATTTAACACTTGACCATGTAGCGGCTGGTACAGGGTAGATCTAGCATAATTATATAGTTCATTTATACCTCGATTCTAAATACTGCAAAGGTATAGCAGTAAAGCCACAGTCTAATTGTCAACGATATTGTCACCAATCGCGAACTACAAATTTCCAATTAGATTTCGCAAGTAGTTGGCTGACTCAAAATAGGTTTTTCAATTAAGTAACTGGGTACGGTATAGCGAAAATGATAATAATTCTCAAGTTACCAATACGGTAGTGAAATTTTATATAGCAAATTACTAAAGCTATTTTCGTTTCGTTATTTTCATTCGGAAAATCAAGCTACCTACAATGAAATCGAAAAACACAGAGTATTTGCCGAATTCTTTAGCAACGCGGTATTAAAAAGTTTTATCAGATGCGCATTCCAATTCCGTTCGAAATGTTATATATCAGTATGAATATATACTGATGTATAACATATGAATCGTTATTTCAGGTGTAAAAGCAGAGCAACACATATGGTTCCGGCCGCAAACAACAAAAAATGTGTTTGACCGAGAGAAGTCTTGGTTATAGTGATATCGGACGAACGTGCCAGTGCTTTGTGTCGAAAGAAACCAGTTGAGGACACGGTAACACGATGGAATATGGTTGACTTGGAACCGGACTGTACGTGCTGCCAAAATGGACAGTGATTCAACGTATTGAACGTAACGGAACGAACCCGAATGTCGAACGAAAATTGTTGTACATATATATCGATAATTGTAAACGTTGTCCTTTTTCGAATTTTTTGAATCATCGAAGCGGTTGTCGTATTTTTTGTGATAATTATTACCTTATATAACTTAGGTTAGTTTAATAAGTGGCAAAACTGGGTTGTGATGTGTATAGTTAAGTAGTTGTAAGTAAAGTAAAGTACCAGGGGCGCTGAAGATAGTGGGAGGTTCGCGGTGTTTCCGCGGTCTGATGTTGGGGTGGAAGGCAGGTTGTGACGTGGTTTTTGGCGCAGGCGCTGCCCGGCGCCGATAAGATGCGAGAGCGGCGCCGCTCGCTCCACAGCACCGCCGCTCTGCTGATCGTCTGTCTACTGTTCCTGAACTCTCAAGCCGACGCCGCTGGTGAGTTGCCTTCCAATTTTTGTTGATTGCACCCTCATTTGTTCAACATTTATTAAGGACATTTGACTAACTACTTAACCTTATTTTGTTATCTCATCCCAAATCTTTCGAATACTGATGTATTTAACTGGTCAGTCTATAGGGTACTTTTGATTTTTATATTTTTCACCATTTAAAGATGGCGACTATATTAGTGACGTCACTACCCCCTCTGGCATAGTCTTTTCATTTCAAACTTTCATATTTCCATTTTGAATAAACAGAGAACGCTAAAATAGGAAACATTTGATGACATACAGAGGTTAACATTTCATTTCTCTATCCGGAAGATCCCTATTACTTTCATGTACTCGTACCTACAATGGTCAGCGAGTAACAACATTTTTTGTCACGTAATACAAAAGTAGTTGTCATGGGTACTTAAGTTAGTCTTTAATAGAGTACAAATGAGGGTGCAAACACCTTGGTTGTTTAAGTTAGTATAACATTATAGTATAAGTACATATATTGTGAAAGAACTGACGATGTACCGGCCGAAATTATTAAAATTATATACGCGGCAACTAAAAAATAACACCCGACGTAATAACACGTGAATTATTGTCAAAGAATTTTCATGGGAACGCAACATTTGGTGCGATGTTACATATAATTATTTTTTTACGAATGTGAAGTAAAGTCCTGCTGACGCTAATAGAGTTATAATTGTAGCTTAAAGGGAATCGTTATTAACTGTGATTTTGACGTCAATGTCAATTTTAATATTTTAGTGTCGTTGAACTATTATTTTAGATTAATAGCGATCGTTTGATGTCTTGTACATTAATCAAGGATAAATTAATACGTCTGATAGGCACATGATTATATAGTGTATAGAATTCTAATAAATGAAATATTGAGGGCAATTAAGAGATTTGTTACACTAGCGATTTTTTAGCGTAGGCGTTGATGGACGTAAACGCAGCGTTTACGCCATGTATACGCGATGTGCTCGCGTTGTCGCGACGTCATCGGTTTTCGGTTTGGTATCATGATAAACAAAATGGCTTGTACTTGTGAAAAATATAAAAATAATACGCCATCATGGGATCTTGCTGCCAAATTAAAGATTATTTTGTGATATTACGTAGCTTCGAAATATCGGTCCTAATAAAATTAATTGATAAATAGTATATAATACAAAATAATTGATACCAACAATGGAGTCATACTCAAAATAATGATTGAAAAATGTTTTTAATATACCAATTTACCAGGTGATAGAACTATCGGTCGATCGATTGGGGTGGTACCACCGCCACAAATATTTCTAACTTGAGCAGTTTTTGCGTTGCGGTGGAAGGGTGTGATTGCCGGCTGATTTTTATGATGAGGCGACAATCCTCATCCTTGTGGGTAACAACGCCTCTGTAGTCAACTTCAGAATCAACTTTTTAAGCAACTTCATATAGAACCCCGGTTCTATATGAAGTTGCTTAGAGAAATCCATGGGCGGCAGTGACCACTTACCATCAGGTGGACTGCCTGCTCGTTTCCTACTTTAGTCTGATAAAAAAAATGGTATTAATGTTACGTATGCACTTTACGGAGCGTTACTGTCAAGTTAATGTGAAAAAAACATAAGCCTACAACAAATGTATTCAAAAAACTAACGGAATGTTACTCCAATTTGCCATACAGGAACAACAGGGATTAAAAACATATTGTGAATGCAGTAACAATTCGAAAAAAAAGAAAAAAATCGGCACTAACAGTGGGCAGTATTTTGTCTTTTTGTTCATTGCGCGCACAACACAAACAAAAACGGGATTTTTTATCGTGTCAAGCCTAAAAGCGATAGGAAAATAGCAGATGTAGTCGTATATACATTTATTCTTTTGAAATAATAAGACTGAAAAAATAACGTTCTATAATAATTTGAATTTTTATGAACAAAATAGAAAACTGTTATGTCAATGGAAAGGCATGTGGATATCTGGTAGTATATGGCCACAATACCATATAGATATCTGTAATAAATCCTGAGTAAGCTGTAGGATATAGAAATTTCTATTTTATTTGACGTGAGGCACTTGAGTTGTTGTCACCTTTAAGGACTAAGTTAGAAAACTTCCTGTAGATAAGCTTATGATGTTATTCTTATAAGACAGAAATACGGTCACTTCGTATATTATGACTAGAGCTGAAAGTTGACCCGAATGGCGGAGAGGTCACAATATCGATCTGACACGTAATGGGTTCCGGGTTCGATCTAGTAAAATACATAACTGAATCACAAATTTGCATTTCTGTTCCGGTCTTTGTGTTTCCATAACACACGCGATACAGGAAACATCCTCGTAGGGCTATAAGTATAGATAGCGCTATTTATTTATTTAATAATAATAATAATCTTTATTCCAATCATCTTGGGATCATATACGGGTACAACATAATTAAGCACATTAAATAAAATGAAATTAAAACTAATCAAATGACAAAATCAATAAAAAATTAAATCGTAATTAAATGTCAATCCAAATTAAGTCCTAATTAAATCAAAATCAATTCAAATTTAAAAAAAGAGTCAATTAAATGTCAAATTTTATAACATTACATGTATACATTTTCTTGTCATATTTTATGTGCACCGTGGAGCAATGATTCAGATATCGTCAGTCATATCGCTCTGCAAATACCCTAAGGACTCTATCAAGGCTAGCCCGGACTCTGCCCAACAGGCAGGGCTTTTAAAGGCTATTTCCTTTCTTATAAAAGTTAAAACAAAGGTGCACTTATTTTATTTATTCAACTTCACCAGTTTTCACGGCCTTACATTTTGACAGCTTTTATGTATGAAATAAACTGTACACGAAACGTATTTCATACCGCGGGAGGGGATTTACGACAGTAGATATTAAATATATAAAACCGTGAACGCACTTTACGAGTTCGGTTATTGTGACCATTAAGTTATATAGTTATAAGGTGCACAAATATAAGTTATAAAGTTATAAACAAAGCTAACGAAGTAAGCCGCTCTTGCAATGTTACGAAAGTTCGCTTATTAGCCTGTAAATATTTTATGCATCGCCTTTCCGGAAATTAATTCGAGAATTTTGTTTACGTTTCGTTTCGAAGCTTTAATAAGGCTTCATAGAATATTTTAAGGGTCTACAAATTTATAATATTTCAATATCTACGAAAGTATGTCGTAAATTCTAACGCAAACATACAGCTAATTTAGTCTAACTTGTCTGAAAGAAATCGATTAAGTTATTATTATTCTTGACGACCCGCGTGGTGGAGCGGTCACCATACTGGTCTGACACGCAGTGGGTCCCGGGTTCGATCCCCGGCCAGACAGAAATGTGAATGATGAGTTTAGATTTCTGATCT
>DWNE01006387.1:0-13104 GCA_018249875.1 Cecropterus toxeus
AAGGAAGCCATATTTTCGTATCATTATTAAATTTTTAATGATTTCATTAATGATTTTTATATTTAATTATTCTTAGTCTAAAGGCGAAATATATAAACAAGCGACACTTTCGTTTTTATAATATGTATGGATAAGGAAATGTTTAGAGCACAACATGGATATCATAAAGCGAGGCTGCAAACTCTACCGTCGTACCCGAACCATTATGTACCTAAGTTCCCAACTCACTAACTCGTTGCAAACTGAGTTGTCCTGGGAGTGAGTTTGTACTTTAAAAAGCATATTTGTATACGTTACTTAAGAGAACGCTTTGTTCTCCGTAATTACGGAAACTTCATTAATGTTTAATTATATTTGCACGTACCTACATTTTATGTTATATGCAGCATTTAAGTGAACGCGTGGCATACGGAATATGTGGCGTTTTAGTAATATAGATAAGTAATAAAATGGTACTTACTAATATAGTTTTATAAATCTGAAGACAAGGTGTAACGAAGGGAATTAAAATATTTATTGCATTACATTATATTTTGATAACCGTTTTTTTTTTTTAAACTGAAGTATCAAACGATCTAGTGTTACTCCCGAGAATTAAGATCGACAGAAGTACATACGTGTGTATTATGTTACATATTTAAATTGTCGTAAATGAATATTTTTGCTAATGCTTCGGTATACAGAGATGAATTCATTATAAAGCTTTTTACTCATAGACGCCTGTTATGGAATTCCTGTAGCTACTTTTCCATACTACAACACCTTGCGAGGTAGTAGTAACTTATTGACGTGAAAAATTAACTCTAAATTGAATATTTCTTTGTGAATAAGGCAACATAGCTTATGCTTGTTATTAAAAATGTTTTTCCAAACGCTTATTCTACCACCGAGTATCTTACAATAATATGCATCAAGATAGAGGGAGAAATCTAATTTTAATTGATTATAATATTTGTGTTTTTTTAATTGACTTATTCATTTCTACTACTATATTTATACCATTATGTCATACCTATAGTTGCAGGAAGTAATATTTTAAAGACCACTTATATTTAGGATATTTTGACACTACGTAACCCAACCTTTACAAGTTTCAATAGATGTAGCAAATGGGAGCAGGAAACCGAATGTCAATAAATAACAATCGGCGAGCCATTCCAAGTGGTAGACATTACACGAACGTTGAAAAGTACCTAATGAAAAACCAGTAGTTTCACAAGTCCTTACTCAATCCCCGAGACAATTTGATAGTGCCAACGAGTCATTTAGTTTGTACGTCCGACAAACACATCAATCACGGTGATTCTGCCGAGACGGGAATTTACGCAAGCTTATTATATCGACCACACACAGAAGAGCCTCTGACGATTACGCAAGGGACTTCCTACGTGTATTCGAGAAGGTGCTGATTACATTAGGCAATGAGAAATGGAACATTTTATTTTATATATCTGAAGTCTTTAATATTTACACTTACATAACCACAATATTTGTAGATGAAACAGAGAGAAATAAATTAGTTTAGAAATTCTCAATTTAACAGGTTTATATCCTATGAAAAAACATTAAATTTATAAATACTTCTAGGTTTACGAAAAGCATCGTCAAATCATTATTGTACCACTATAAGTCGCGGATACCCTCTCAAAATTAGAAAATTAAGTCTACAGCATTGGCCAAGAGCGAATGAATAGACTTCACACACCTTTATTAACGATTAGATTTTTTAAATAATTTCCAACTAGAGATTTCTTATTTATATTCTTATAGGTTATACATTCCTGGGACTCGACCTCGAACCATTCGACATCAATGCCATTAACATTTCACATTAAGATTTACAAAACACTACTTTAAAATTTGTTCGCTTCGGTGACTTTGGGCAAAGAGCCATTATTTTGCTAGTAGAAATTCGACAAATCAAATCGCAACCCGCATTTCCATGGAGTCTTCAGTCCGCTTTTAGGATGTCTAACGGTTCGTGAAAATGAACGTAATTAAATAAAAGTACCCGAACCGTTCGGCAAGAGTGACGCACACAGATTATGATGATTTCATTAGATTGAAATGAATGTAAAATTAGTGACTACATTTTAAATTTCATTCCAAGATAACATCTTTCTAGAAAGCGTTTTAGCCTCCACCTCACAAAATGAAATTAAAAAAAAATATACGTGACGAATAGATAACCTCTCTTCCTTTGGGAAGTCGGTTAAAAACGTTTGACGTTCAAACATAGTGTAGAATCTATAGCTATATGTTCTATCTGTCGTGTCTGTGTATCGATTTGTTATTTTGTTATTTGTTTGTTATTCCATCACGAAAGCCCCCTTTTAGTCGCCTTTACAACAGGCAGGAGATACCGTAGCAATATTCTAGTCCCGGAACTACAGGGACAATGTCTAATCAACCTAGGTTTTGAAGTATAATAAATTTAAGATAAGAGTATTTTTATACTATTATCTTCGCCATTCATGCCTTTTGGCATAATTGGCGATGGTAAGATCACTTCGGTAGTATTTAGTACTTTCGGGCCTCCGGACCTTCGGACCTCCTCCCCCCACACATGAGCCATAAAAATCATTAGAGACGTTTACAATTTCAAAATCGACAAAATCTCTCACCGCAAGCTAAACTCGATAACAACACGGAAATCGATAGTAATTAATAGACAATCCCAAATAGCAGGCAGTAATGACGACCGGTCCATACGTTATAACGACCTAGCGGCCGTAATACTCTTGCTTTCAACAAGCGGTACCGCGGCCGTACGAGTGACCCGCATTTGGCGAGATGCGTGTATGTGTGTGTATAATTATGTCGATTTGTACTCAATGGCTGGTAACTAGTACCGGTGGTTCTGGAGTTCTTGAATATTATTTGAATATTATTTAAAACATTCGCTCCCTGGATTTAACAGTAATACAACAAAAACGCTTATTTTACACATGACTTAGGTAGAAATTAAATAATGCTTTTCATTTTAATCTGTTGAGAGAATGAAGGTAATATAATAAAAATAAATTAAAAGGCCATTAAACACGGTGCAGTTAAGGCAGTTTTCATTCCTATTTCTTTGTACTATATCTTTAACTTAAATTTTGATTCGTGAAAAGCACGACATTGTCAAGATTGAGCAACGAGTTGTTCTCAAGTAAGTTGTCTTTTATCAGATAAAATTAAGTCTCTACCTTTGATAGTTAACTAGTATGCAATTTGCAAATGTTTCTACAATGTATCTTATACTCCTTCTATGTAAATATGCATGTATTTATTTTATTTTTATTTAATATAATGTTTCAAGTTCATCTTTTTGGAATTGATAATGTGTAAGTTCATGAACACATTTACACTTTCTATATATATCTTGCAATCACAATTACACCTCAAGCTTAAATTGAATCAAATTCACCTCGTCCGTCAGTTTATCATATGTAAAACTCGATGAATCGAGCAATTTTCATCCCGATCGTTTGATGGGAGTCCGTCGTGCATCCACTTTCCGGAAATAGTGCACGTTGTGGCTCGTGCAATAATATGTAGCTAGTTAAAAGTTTCCGGCTGCGACGGCGGACGGAGAGTTAATTAGCAAGTCCAGCACGCTCGGGGTATGGTCCAAGTTAACAGAGGAAAGCGTGCTTGGATCACAAAGCTTTAAGCACCGACTAGTACTAAATTACGGCAATGTTTTTTTGTAATTGTAGTATTTCATATTTTGATGTTTTCGGTACGTTTTCATATAATCGTGCCGATAACATAATTTAAGCTATTTACATAAATGGTATATAATATATGTAAATATAATTTATATATACATAAGCTATATAAATATAATGTAACTTTTAATCATATATGATATGTATCTATGTATACGTATCTACGAACGCCATGAACCTACTTATGATATGTACATAAATACTCATTAATACAAATCAATACTAAATAAGTACCAAGGTAATACTTAAAATCGCCCCACATTAGCTTTATATTACAAACTTCTGTAATTTCTATAAACTTATTTCTTTAAAATTATTCAAATATTTGTTGAATGATAAATAAATAAATAAAATAAATAAATAAAATTAAAATAATCGCTTGTAACTTGCACCAAAATGTGTACTACATCGATATATTAGTCTGGTGTCTCTCGGCGGCTCTGTAAATAAGGATGTGCACTCTGCCGCCTGTGACCGTCACACGGACTGTGTTGACTTCACTCGACTGAACTTTGATAATCTTGTAAATTACGCTGAAGTTTGTATTAACGCGTTGTTGTTACAAACTTTGGTTATAAATGCTTGATCTGGTAAATATTAAGGACAGTACACAAGATGGAATTACTTAATTTACCTGTTCTTTGTATATTATATATACATATGTGGTAGGTATGTGAAATAGTATTTTAATTTCATTTAAATGACTTGTATCAAGTGTGCTTAATCTGTATCAACTTGTGCTTAATATGTATTGATAGATAAATAAGTGATAGTAAGTATATAATAATAGATAAATACGACCCGTGTGGTACCGGCTTTGATCCCCGGCCTGACAGATACTCTGAATTTAATTTCTGTTTTTGGTTCTGGGCGTTGGTGTATTCATCTTTGCGGGTGTCCATGGCACCCACGACACAGAGAAAATATTAGGTTGAGCTATACGTGTAGAAGGCATTATTAGTGAACATTTTTGGTGGTTGAAAAGCTGAGCTCCTGACAAAATTATGTTAGCAGTGCTGCAAAGCGGCGTGTTAAAAGCATTATTCGACAAGTATTTTAACTAAATATCGAATAAATCTCACTGTTACAATTTCGGACACACCCACAGATAACATTGTAGTTCTTATATCAACTTTGAATAGCAAATGAGCACGCAGCCGGCTTGATGTTAAGTGATTACTATCGCCCATGAACATTTGATTATGGGCGGTAGTGATCGATTTCACCAATTTCCTCGTTGATAAAAGCCAATTTTATTAAACAGGGTAACGTATCTAAAATTAATCACAAAAGCTTATTTAGTATTGATGATTATCATGAAAAAGTGAAAATCTGCCTTTCCACAACCCTTCAACCAGAAAGTTACATTTCTGTAAAACAGTAACATATAACACAGTTGTCTCGTCATTTCATTATTGTCCCACTGCCGGGCACGGTTCTTCTCTCAGAAGAAGAAAATTTTAGGCCTTAGTCCACCGTGCAGACCAGGTGCGACTTTACACATGTTTAAAATGTTTTCTTATAGAGAACATTCGCGTTTGTAGATTTCCTCACATCCTTTTCCTGCATCAAAAATCCACAATTTATTTCCAATACGCACATCATTCTAATAGAACAATCATCAAATAATACTAATTTAAAAAATCATCTCTTGGCTGGGATTCAAACTTAGGACCCTCAATTGTGAGGCCGAATCTTAGCTGTAAGGCTATCTGCTTTGTTCTACTACTTTAAAATAATGTAGATGGTATAAAAACAAACCTTTAAGAAGTACTGATGGTATGAACTAAGATCATGCTGCTTTATTAAATTTTATCACTAACTAATAAGCGAGCCGATATCCAGGGCAGAGCGGGGCCCGTTATTGTTATTATTTGCGCTCCGAGAGAAATGGCCGGCGTCCAGGTATGGCCGGGTATCACGATAACTATCGTTATTATACGAAAACTGAGCCAATTGCCTATTACTGTCACGGCGCCGGATAAAGGACCGTTTCGTGTGCGGTGACCTTAATGTATGTTTGCGATCGTTATAACATATTGTTTTCAGCTCTGCGGCTACCCTAACCTAACATTTTTGAGTTAAGGCAGAAACTGGATAATGAGGCCCCCATCAATTTAATTTAGCAAAAAAAGTCAAGGTCAAGTAACGTTAATCGTAACTTAGTTTTGGGGTCCTCTAACACTACGCCGCCCTCTTTAGACCCGGAGGAACAGTGATTGTTTTTATGTTATCTTACGTAGAATAATACATATCTATCTACAAAATAATATGACCGATGTTCTTATGTAGGTATACTTCTTCTGCGATCAGCCCTTCTTAGGTCTGTTATTCCAATGTTTCTGGATCTCATCTCAAATTTGGCTAGCTAAGCTAGCTAAGAACGGTTTGGTGGTAGACTTTACACATTTTAGAGAACTTTTTCTGGCCTCGAACCTGAATCCGAATGTTACCCGTTATAATAGCACTGCTTATTTTAATTTTAAAAAACTTTTTAGTCTTATATTATCCCGAAATAGATCCATTTTAATATGCATGCGTACTCACGATATGTGATTTTTTTATTTCTTTATCGCAGATTACTAGACCGCAGTTTTTACCTTGACCACTATGAGCACTGTATATGGAACTGGGTCGAAAAATCAGAAAAAAAACCGCATATCGTGATTACTTATCATATATTTAAAAAAGCTGATTTCTCACCGACAGTAACAATTTATCTTTTGTCAACTGGACATATAATTCCTGTTATTTTTTCAATTAGGTAATTAAATTAAGATGTACCTATGTGTGGTATCCATGTTTCTTTACGTCTACATGTGGACATGCCGCCAATGATAACTTAACATTGGGCTCTTCTGATAATGCACAATTTCTATGACATAAATTAAAAGGAAATTTAAATACGTCGTAATTATGAATTACGACAATTAAGCGTCTCAATTACATCTTATAGCAATCAATACCAAGTTTATTGGTAATCTTTACGAGCCGCGTTCAATATTTAACGGTGCGGTTCTAAAAACGCCGTAACTGTACCTTTAATTTACGGCCCGATTCGCACTTAACGATTGTACTGGATCTGTTGTTCAAGTCACGCGTCACATTTTTCAATACATGTACAAATGTACATACATCGATTCATGTTCATTACAACTTTCTCTACGCACACATCAATAGGGTCCAGTAGTAAAGTACTTGGGCATACTTAAAACATTCTTTGACGCTGAATCATTCCGCATTAATTATCTTCTTTGTAAGATTAAAGTAGCGAACGGGCAATCCGCCTGGTAAGTGGTCACTGCTGTCCATGGACATAGGTATTCTATCACAAATCAGTAACAGTTGCATTGCTACTCCCGAGGATTAAAATGCTCGCCTCATATGAGCCGGCAACCACACCCTCCCACCGAAACAAAGGAACTGTTTTACTCTAGAAATGATGTCAATAAAATAACGAAAACTGCAGACTTGAGCATAATCGACCTATTTCATCTCCACTACTGGACACCAGTCTACACTTAAGGTGAGATTTTAAGCCGAACGTCACTACGAAGGACAAACTGAGAGGATTCCTAGAAAGACTGCATAGAGTTTAAAAAAAAATCAAAGGCGTGTGTCTTTATATTTTTGGGGAACTCTCAATCATATATTTTTACGCTATAAATTGGTAACAATGCCCGTTAGAGGAGGCCTATGTGTGCCGTGTGCATTAAAAGGCTGATGGATGTATAAATGCTGGTAGTATACTTATTTATTACAAATTGAACCCAATTGAGTAATGTAAAATTGCAAAAAATGGCAATGATTATAAATTTTCACACAACTATTACAGTAAGCTTCTTTTAAGTACCAAGAACAGAATTAGCCAGTTAACGCAATGTAAGATGGTTAAGTACATGGCGATTATTTAATTTTGTAACAATCCGTAATCGGTAGCTTGTGCAATGCAGAGACCGGCGGCGATGTGACAAAACACATCTGTCACTTGACCGGTGATCCACTTGCGGTCCATGCTGTCTTTACAGCACTTGACTGGCAAGTACTTGATACCCACTTGACTGTCGACTTACCTATATCCCGTTAACATTCTAAAGACATTTTTCATAATAGAAGTAACGTACATATACACTACGTACCTGACTTGAACAATGGGAACTTACTGCATTGAAACATATTTAAAACAATAAAAACTCCTTTGAACTACTTAGAACTACTTGTACTCTATTACTCTCCTACTGTTGACTTTTATTTTTCTTTCATCCTTTAATGCAAATGACTAGTATTAATTAATTAATTATTGTTTTTATTATCTACACAAATAATTTCAACAAATTGAAAGTATGGGCCAGGATAACTAACTCCGAAATATCGTCGCATTTTAATTATATTTACAGTAAGTAAGGAATTGTCTTTTTCTATAAGAAATTTACAAACAATAACGACTAATATCCAACTTCCTTACACACCCATACTAATCTACCACATCGAAGCCGGAATATAATAGCAATTTACAATTATTACATGTATAATTTTGCACTTAATTATGGTACTAAGAATCTGCGTCGTCATAAAAATCGTGCGTTATTAAACTTAACGGCTACATACATAACCGGCTTACAGTAAATAGCGAATACTCGGAACAGGAAATATTTTAGAATTATATGACGAATGTCAATATCGACCTACATGGAGGTCTAATCTTAAAGTTCAAAGGAGGTTCTGTCTGTATTGTATAAAAAAATACAGAGAATCGTAATAAAGATCATTTGCTTTAATTTTATATACCTAAATTAAATCCCACAGTTTTATGTCTTTAATAATATTAAAAAGCTCGAGATATTTAATAGATAATAGATAGATCGTGTAAGATGTGGAATTAGCTTCCTCCCGAGGTGTTCCCGGTGCGCTATGACATGGGGTTCTTCAAAAAAGGTGTGTAAAGAGTTCTCCTTCAAAGCCGGCGATGCATTGGCGACTCCCCTGGTATTGCAAATGTCCATAGGCGACGGTGACTACTTACCATCAGGTAGCCCGTATGCCTTATCGTTAGGTTTAGGTATAAAAAAAGGTATTAATTTTATCATCATATAGAAGTTCATAATTTAATAAACCCAAAATTTGGTACTATTTAATACGAAATGTAATTGTTTCGTCCAATATCGGAATTTTTGTATATGTTCACGCAAAACAAAACTGTAACCTAATCTGCGCATTATATATGCCATTAGTATAACATTCATCGAAGAATAATATATTTTCGCACAACAAACGCAACTAACAACGACAAACGTATCACCTGAGCCAGACCATAAAGCAAGTACTCGCGCGAGCCGCTCGCGTGACGTACAATTCAAACGCGCGTGCACTGCTCTCAGTCAACTCAGTTCGAGCCGCACATCAATTACTACGCCACGCGGACCGCTATAAATTGATTGCTTCCAGCTCAACGTGGCTCAACCTCTCTTTATTTCATTCTTTGCATCCGCGACACACATTCTATTGTCCGGTATGGCCTTACACAGAAAATCCATACACTCAATTTCTCGGAGTATAGATACTCACTGTTGATTTTATTTACTTTGTAATAAGTATCAGGAATAGAACATATATAGGAACAAATAAAAGCTCTTCCCAAATGTCATAAATATGTATGGTACCAACGCGTTTAAGTCGGTATGCCAATTTGTACCTATTACTTAATTTATTTAACGGATTTGACGATTTTTACAGGTGCTAGAACTAGAACCAAAGTAGTTCGACCGGGGAAATACCACCGTCATGCCTATTTCTAGCGTTCTTGCTTTTCGGTGGAAGGGTGTGGTTGCCGGCTCACTTAGGTAAATATGAGGCGACCATCTGAGTCCGCGGTAATAGCAACGCATCTGTGATCGACTTCAGATAGAGACCTATAAGAAGTTGCTTAGAGATGTCCATGGGGACAGTATCCACTTACCATAAGGTGGAAATTATTATAAAAAAATACTTAAGGATATTCTTCACAGAACTTTTTGGGGTCTACTAATCGTAGACCTCCCCTAATGAGATTTTGCTTGTTGATTACTGCAGTAGATGTTGATGTTACTCAGGGAGCTGTTGTCCGTCACCTTGTTTTGTCCCTTAGCCGCCTCCTATGTCATCGAGGTATAGAAATGGATTAGTACAGACATTCAACACCGCACAGAAAGATAGAAAGTGATAAGTAGCTTAAAACGCATTGGAAAATATAATTACTACGAACCCACGTTCTTGGAGTATAAATAGACGCATGTTGTAAACAGAATCTCCAATCAATAAAATTACACTAAATATACCCTCTACCTATTAATCAGTTGAATTCATGAAACTGCAAAAGTTTGACTCATTAACAATTTTAATGTATGCCTGGATCGATAGTCACAAAAGTTTCGGCTCTAGTTTTACTCAGATAAAGCCGTCTCGTAAATTTTGCGAAAATCCTTGACGTATGAAAATTTTGAAATCGTATCGACCTGACAATATACTTAAAATAAAGACAGATTAAGCAAATGAAAAAATACTTATTAAAACCATTGATATAAAGTTCGATGTGAAGAATAATATCAAACAGAAGCTGCAGTTGAAAAGATACTCGTTACCAATCTGCGCTACCTATCGTTAGCACGCAATCTTACACTTTCAATTACGACCTACCTTAATACTAGGGTTAACAACATTTTATCAACGAAATATAGTATTTTTCAAAATAAACTATAAAAATTTTGTACACATATAAAACATATAGTATTTTATAGACAAAACATTACATGTAGACAACCAGATGATTATTTTAATAAATCTATACTTATATATTTGCTTCTTTTAAAATTAATGTAAATACGAGTTCGTAAATTTGAAACTAATGGATTTATTGTTAGACTTCGGTGTCTAAAACCTTCTTTTTTGCGTTAGTTGTTCAGTAGTATATAGTACGAGGACCCGAAATATAGTACAATCTAAATATATATAGCTCAAAGGTAACTGAATGACTGATATAGTGATCTATCAAGTAACACCCCAAACCACAGGATGGATCGGGCTGAAATTTGGCATGCAGGTAGATGTTATGACGTAGGCATCCGCTAAGAAAGGATTTTGATCAATCCTACCCCCAAGGAGATAAAATAGGGGATGAAAGTTTGTATGAAACTTTCATCCCCAATTTAATACTTAATCAATTTTAACACTTTCCATCGCAAGCGAAGACGCGGGCAAAAGCTAGTACTACCCTGTGCACGCATGGCGAAACATAACGAGGAACTAACTATGACCTAGTAACGTGAGGCTGAAGCAATAACTGATAAAAAATATTTTTTCATGTCGCATACAAAAACCTTTTTCGTATCATTGATGCGATATGCATTTCAAAAGAGAGGTATGAACTCTTGCGATATTTCTAATACTGAATGCACTTTACTTGTAGAATTTAACTTTTATTAATGTCTCTTTGGGGATCCATATAATACTTTCAGTACTAAAATTTAAATTATTTATTTATTAAAATCTTAATTATTTTTCATTACTTCCAAAAGGCGACTATTGACGATTATATGAATGTAATATATTTTTTAAGCTTTTTATTATTCATGTTTTATAAATTATCATATGGGAAGGCCTATGTCCAGCAGTGAACCTCGGAAGGTTGATGGATAGATGGATGAATATTATTGAACCTATGTTTTATACATATTCTGAGCCTTTTGATATCACTAACACTTGTGATTTCGGGAACTAAACTAATTACCTAAGCTTTCATAAAGAGATTACTACATTTTTATATACTCTCTCATTTAGCTCAATACATTTTACATTTAGTAACATCTCATACCTATATTATTTTTCATACCACACATTTTTTTTTTTTACTTTTGTTTTTACTTTTTTTTACTGATTTTTATGAAACAGTTGAATAAGTTTCTAATTCAAATATGTGATTTAGATGTGCTGTATAAGTACTATAATAGAATTAACAAAAGAGGTACTTAAAGTGGCAATCTTACTAACAAACATAATGTTGTCAACAATTAACCTTTGCGACGCCTAAAAAACATAGATTGCTGAGCTTTGTCAATCGCACGCTTTAATCACGCTGCGGGAAACTGTACTAGAAATCAAACCAGCCGGCGACCCAGTAACACGGGATCGTCAACTGTCGACAACTCCATTGTATGCAAAGCTGGCTTAATTGTTATCTCCGAACAGGAACGGAACGCCTACTAATACGGTTAGGGCATTAGCAAAGAAAACCGCTCTAGCTCAGTGAGATTGTTGATAGGATTGAAACTTATAAGTGATTAGATTTGCATGTTTTTAATCTGTCAGGTAATGGGATTATGATAGGCAGTGACAGGTTTAGAAAGGCCTACAAAACTGGAAGTATCAACCAATTAAACATGAGACGTAAACAAATTCGTGATCATAAATAAATACAATAATTATGTTTTGTTATTAGGAATTCGTTTCCTCTTTTATCAAGTAAACAGTTATGTTTTATCGCTATAATTGAATATTTTTACAATTATGAGCCACTTGAAGAATAGATTGAACAATTCAAAACAAATGCATACATTTTACTGGTGAGAGAACTGTAAGATGCAGTGAATTTCTATATGCAAAATTCCTACGTATTTCTATTTGCAAAATTGCGGAGGGGTCTGAGCACCCTCAATATTTTTCGTATTTGGCGACGACTGAAACTTGAATATCTAGTGGCGATATTACCATTCTACAAACGAATACGCCTGAACGCCAATATCGGAAAAGGAAGCGATAATATTTTTAGACTTTATTTATATTGGCGGATGGATGTGGTTAAAGTTTATTAACCGATGTTACGAATATAAGTTTTAAGTCCTGCTTTCCTTTCAGGTTTGCAGGCAAAGGTTTGTTGCACTATGATATGGCTTGCATACTTTTGTTTATCATAAAGCATTACATAAAACAAACACGAAACATTCCAAGAACATCATAATACAAGAAAATTCAAAAGAAGATGGATGTAATTTACCTAACCCACAATAATTATATTCTATCGGGTGGTTTGTCTGACTGAGGCAATTCTTAAACTTTTCCAAAAAAGAGAAGATATTTTTTAATAAAAAATACCCAACAGTAAGGTACCACCACACCTATTTCCATCGTGAAACAGTTTTAGCGGTGGAAGGGTATGTGGTCGGCTCGCTTTTGTATGACGCGACCATCTTAGTCCTGTGGAATAGCAACGCATTTGTGATCGACCAATCTGAAAAACACTCACTGGCCTGGAGTTAAAAGTAAAAAGCACTAAATTAAAAATAAGGTTTAAGAATATTTATTTCTCAAAAGAATATTACATTCACTTACATGAGAAACATTATAAATTTAACTATTA
>DWNE01006388.1:0-13103 GCA_018249875.1 Cecropterus toxeus
TACACAAACACCCAGACCCAAAACAGGAATCTAAGTTCATCATTTCGATGTCTGTCTGGCCGGGGTTCGAACTCGGAACGCACTGCCCGTCTTTGTGTGTCTCCATGGCACCCACGACACAGGAGAAAATGTTAATGTGGGTCTATGAGTTTTTCGTGAAGCGTGAATATGTTATTAAACAGTATCTTATGTATAAAAAGTTTTTAGTAGGGATGTGACTTGGCTGGGCAATAATCGATTTTATAATAATCGATTTTTTTATGTTAATCAAACAATCGATTTTTCAAAAATCAATATTTTTGCAAAAAAATAATCATTTTTAAAAATCGATTTTTTGTTGTTTTCAATTTTGACGACCATAAAAAAACGGCAATAGGGACAATATATAAATTGACGAAAAACGACATTATCTATATATTGATCACCAAACAAAAATATAACCTAAAACTTCGAAATAAATAATCTTTTTAGTAATTCAAAGCTACGGACAAAAATCGAAGTGTAAATAAAAAATCGATTTA
This sequence comes from Cecropterus toxeus, assembly GCA_018249875.1. Taxonomy (NCBI): domain Eukaryota; kingdom Metazoa; phylum Arthropoda; class Insecta; order Lepidoptera; family Hesperiidae; genus Cecropterus; species Cecropterus toxeus. The sequence goes on from DWNE01006388.1 coordinate 522, forward strand.
TTTAAAATCGATTATTTATGGACAAGAAATCGATTTCTAAAAATCGATTAATCTAAAAAAGAACTATTTTTAAGTAAGAGTTTACCAATTACTCTGTTCAACAGAAGCTCCTATTACATGAATAATCCAGTGTGTAATAATTGCCAAAAGTTAGAATAAAACAAAATATTAATTAAAAGCTACAGAAACAGGTAATTATGTTAATTAGTATCATGTACGTGCTAATAGCGCTAATTACTCGTCCCACTTAACTACGTTACATCCTGCAGTTAATTTTAAAGGTAGTGGAACTCTTTGTGTGTTGACTCCGGAAGCACCACCGGTGCAGCTTCTTCAGTCTCGTCCCTGTAGTTCCGGGATCAGTATAGAGTGAAAGGAAAGGGGTTTAATGCACTGTTTCACCCCTAAATTTACTATGAACTAATAATAAAACATATAAAATGAGCTGATGAATGTTGATGAATGGCTACGGTAACCTTTGACTGTTGTAATAGGCGACTAAGAAGGTTTCCAAGCTTGCGGGCCAGCCAGATGACCCCGGGAAGGATGGCGGTATATGTGGTCGCATATTGTCGTAATGACCAGAAGGTGCGGGGACCCAGCCGCTCACCTGAGTGGAGCCCGATGGGGCAATGCACTCGTAGGACTCCGGTTGCGTTCATTTGAAGAGGACGATCACCGGGGGGGTTTTAGTGCAGCTACTTCAGCCTATTAACAGCAGTGTTATGCTTTGCTGTGTTCTGGTCTGCAGGGAGTCGTAAAGGAGATACACTTATCCGAGGTATATCAACTTACTCCTCGCATTTTTTAACCACAAATGCATTGCAACTCTTGACCTTACCTCAGGTACCTGGTCTTATCTAGGGTTGATAACAGATTTCTATGGGTGGCAGCGGCCACTTACCATTGTTTGCTTCTTCCATTTTATGAAAAGTCATCCACCACTTTCCATCAGGTGGCTTGCGTGCTGGTTGGCTATGACAATATTGTAACTAGTCAGGTAACAGAAAGTAAATTTTAATTTAAAAATCGCTTTAAGTTATATACTGTCCATTCGGAACTCATTCGTAATTTTAAATTTGAAAAAGATTTAAAATTTGTAAGTAAAAATAAGTGTGGCTGTGGTACCTCCTCAGTTAAACTATGCAGATTCTACCACCGTTCAATATCGCACTTATTATTTCATACAAAATAAAACACCAAAACCTTAACAGCACAACACTTGGTTCGGAAGTACCTGTCTTAGCTATTAAGTAGTTGAACGATAAACTACTTAATCTAGAAGTAAACTTAAATAGTTTTATTCTACCTACAAACCCTAAAACCAAATCCTAGTGCGAAAGGCCCGTAATAACAAGCCAAGGACCGCTCGCTGGCTAATTTCAAGAGGGTTATACTACGCCCCTTGTTGCACAGATATAAAACACCTAGATGAGACAAATTAAATCCAGTACGCAGCATGATTCTTGTAATTGTTGAAAACTTTAAATTTGATACATTGGCCGTGCCGCTTTTTTGTTCGACTTGGCGGGGGCACTGCCGTGCCCCTAGATAGTGTGAACACTTAAAAATACACATTATGTTGGCAATATTGTATGCTCTGCTCTGCACTGCTCTCTCCCTTGTCTTCGCTCGCGAAAGATTCGTGTGTGTCTATAAAATTAAAATACTCGAGAAATAAAGCATCGTTATGATAATTCGCGTTCCTAATACGATCCCCCACAATAATGTTATATCTTGCCTCTTACTTGAGATAAAATATATTCCTTAATTTGGGTTAAATAACTTACATGTTTCAAGAGTTATCATAATACATAAATATCTTGTATTACTGTATTCGTGTATGATACTCTCCCAAAGTGCTTAGCAGAATTCTGTAATATAGTTTTGTAGTTGATTTTATCTTGAAAAATTTTTGATGGCGTAATATGAACATTTTTTTTACATGGGATTATTTTTCCCGAGTCTATAAGAATTTAATAGGATATTTAATCTAAAAAAAAATAACAAAAAATAGAAACCGACTTCAATGCCATGAAAAAGTAAAAAATATTTTTTTAAACATGTTGGTATGGTACATACACAGTAAATAGTAGATAGTTCTGAAGTCCTTACGTCCTTGAAGTACTTACTGACGTATCAGATTTTCGTTGATATATTCGTGTACAGAAGAAAAAACCTCAAATTTATTCGAAAATACCTGTCTAAATAAATTTAATAGTGACGATTGTAACAAATTTCATAATAATCAAAGGAATTCTTTCATTTCTGTCAAAAATAATGATTACCACTCAAATCGAAAATAATTTACGTGTTTGTAAATGCTCAAAGAACTTCCACTTTTTATACATATTATTTATATTTTATTATATTGTAAAATATTAGAGATAGTAAGTCAAAATACCAAGTTATCTACAGAAATACGTTCAATATTGTTAAACAAGTTACCTTGATAAAATACATAGCTAGTATTTATAGGTGATGACATGATTATCTTGTAAATCTAACTGGCACTGATACACAACGCTCGTTCTTCTTTCCCAATGAAACTTAAATGTATACCTAATACAATAATGCGTCATAAACAGTGTTCAAATATTTCTTGATCGTCATAACCTACGAGTACGCTCATAACACATCTAGTATTTTTCAATCCGCGTAGCTAGTCCTTTCATTCTCATGCCACTCATGCTTTGTCGCGTTTTCATTCCTCTTGCCTTATTAGAGCCGTCATATTGTCTAGGCTTACTTTTTACAGCGCCCCATTTTGTAGGCCTGCCATGACTTTTAATTTTGGAAGATTTTCAGCTGAAAGATTTTGTTGGAATGGTAATGTTAGGGTTAACATTTTGGGTTTTTAAGGGATGACATCATTTTTGTCAGTGTTTTATTTATGATACTAAATTATTTTTAAGAATATTATATAAAGTAGTGTTATACTTTACATAATATTCTTAAAAATAATTTAGTACTACACCTATTTCTAGCGTAAAACAGTGCATGCGTTTCGTCAGAAGGGCGTGATTGCCAGCTCACTTATATATGAGGCGACCACATTAGTCCTCGGGAGTAGCAACATGTGTTATTGACTTATATAAGGTTGATTACAAGTGTCCATGTGCAACTGTCATCAGATTGATTGGTTGTTCGTTTGCTCTTTAATCTAATAATAAGAAAACTTTATTAGAAAAAAATAAATGAAGGTCAATAGTTACATTGTTTTCCTTAAGAACTAGGTTGGAACGCCTTATGACTAGCATAGCACTCTATAAACCATAACACATGAATTATACGCAAAACAGAAATTGATACGGTACCTTTACAATTTAACCACGATTTTTTTTTAACTATTTCTAATATTAAAAAAAAATAAACAAACTAATTTCATTTAACTTTGTTGCAGGTATGTGCTGCCATCTAGCGGAGACACGCGGAACTAATAAGTGTCCGAATTGCCCTTAAATAATGGTAAACCTAGTTCCGTGTATCACGTACCCGAATGAAATAGGCCCTCTATACATTTATTGCTTTTTGTATTGTATTTTTACGATTTCGGTCGCGTGGACGTGCGTTCATATTAATATTAATACTAAGGATTCATATGGAATAGGTTATTTCGACAATCTTTTGTTACTCACCAATCTCTAGTTTGTTGTGAGTGTAATATCATATAATATTATCAAATAGACTCAAGGGCTTTATTAAGCTATGACCTTGTGGGGTACGAGGTACTTAAGGGATCGTATTATTATATTGTCTAATAACAAGGACCGAGTTCCCACTACTTGATTTCTACGTTCAAGAGAATTAGTAATAAGTAGTTGTTAAAAATATTTTTACCTTTTTTTATTTAAGACTTATCGTAAAAAGCGTGGGGTGTTTTTAAGACATTTTATAATAACTCTACTATTACCGATATATTTTAATAAAATATCTACTATAATTATTACCACACAGCACCCCACGCATTTTTACGATCAAAACGTATTTCTTATCACTCCATTTTTATTTAAATTGTAGTGAATTATTTTTGATTTTAGTTCAGCTAACCAACAGAGTGTTTTCAAAATATTATTTATTTATATCTGAACGTAAATAAGGCAATAACGTAACGTATGATAAGGCGAACGAACCACATGATGGAAAGTAGTCACCGTCGCCTACGGACGTTTGCAACACCTATAATCGGCAAAGCATCAACGGCTTTGAAGGAGGGCTGTTTCCGCATAAGTTTTAAAGAGCCTCATGTCACGACGCACTGGGACTGACTCAGGAGGAAGTTTCGCGTTTTGCAAGTTGGTAGCAAAAACAAGTGCAAACCGAACCATGGAGATTTGGCACAGCTGGTGCGGATGGAACTTCATCCTTTGGCGAGTGGTGAGGTGGTGAAAAGGTAACGGAACCATGTCAAAAAATTCCTCGGAACACTAACCACTGTAAAGCCGTAAAGGTGTGAAAAGAGCTCTCCTTCAAAGCCGGCGGTGCATTGGTGACTCCTCTAGTGTTGCAAATGTCCATAGGCGACGGTGACTACTTACCATCAAGTAGCCCGTATGCCGTATGCCCGTTAGGTTTAAGAACACGCAACGGTACCCTATAAATAGTGACTTCAGATAAGGGTTTCTATCTTAAATCATAATTAATAGTATAATAGTATTGAAACTTTCTCTAGTAAATTTGTAATTATTTGTTGAATCAAAATGATTTCAGGTAAGCTACAAGGTAATTGATATTATTAACACGTTCTCGGTGTTAACAGCATTGTAATTATGCAAATGAACTTAATTTGTTTCTTGTTCTGTTGAATAATTTACAAAACGTTAGACAAGATTTTTTATTCTTACAGACATTTGGTAACTTTATGTATACTAAAAATGTAGAGACGAAATGTTATTAGGCTACTATCGAATTACTGAAAATCAATATCTTATATTAAGTTCATACTATTTTTCCTACCACTCCTATTTCTGGCTTATAACAGCACTGTTAGATGCGGCTGTGTTCTGGTCTGGAGGGAGTGATAAGGGAGACATACTTATTTACCATACTCTTTTTTATTTTAACAATGTTACTTCTTATGTGGTTCGTATTTTATAAACTATCTTAAAAGATGTAGGAGGGAGAGGCTGAGAATAATTTATTAAATTAATAATTACATTACCTTTACATTTACATTTACAGATATATCTTAAGCGATATAATTATAATATTTTTAGTATTTAAAACAGATATGAAGAGTAATGTCAACGTAATAAATCTTAAAGTAGGATTTTGAAAAAACATCTTAATAAATCTTTAAGAACAAAATATAAACCAATTCGTTCACAAATCCATATTCAATATCTGAGGTTAATGTTATCGGATCATATTAGTGTCCCACTTGTATATAAGTAAAAACAACACAAAGTAGAAATAAATACAGTTGTTTGTCCCGTCCAATCCCAGGGAGAATTTGTCGCTGGACAAAGTGCGTGGTGACTTTGCAAGAAAACTTAAGATTTGTTGTTCTTGGCCAAGTTCCTCGTACTTGTGATGTTCACCGTGTGTGTAATATCAATTGGGGGATTAGTTAGCAATCGATGGGGGAATGGGTGGCACTTTTTGGGATTAACGTTAGCTTTTTACTGCGTCAAAAGGAGGATAATATTTTTCAGGAGTGAATATGTATGGTCGTATGTATGATTGTATGTCCGTATAAATATCCATTTCTTTGTTACGCACTACTGCCTATATCTCCGATCCTGTGTCGTGGGTGCCATGGATACACAAAGACGAATACACAAACACCCAAAGCCAGAACAGAAATCTAAATTCATCATTCACATTTTTGACTGGCCGGGGATCGAACCTGGAACCCACTGCGTGTCAAACCGGTATGGTGACCGCTCCGCCACGCGGGTCGTCACGTAAATTTTCATTTGGAAAGGTTGTACCATTTCACCTTATTTCAAGGCGTACTTATTCAAATTTGACTGTAACATACTTAAAACCGGCTGTGGATTGCGTAACTCTTAACTTTGATTAAAATTGACTTCCACACGCCTACCGCGTTTGTTTAATTTGGAAGTTTACCGATACGTCTACTTAGCAGCGATGTTAATTAGAGGTTAGGATACTGTGCCTGACACGTTGCCAGTTTGTGCCCATGTTACATATTTTACTTTTGAACTACCAAGTAATGGGTTAATTCGAGGGTCTTGGGAGCGGATACGGGAATGTCAATAGTTTGACTGGGTTATGTATTTGCTTAACGTTGTGAATATTATGAAAGTGTTTTCGTACATCGCATTTATGATGAACGAATTAGTAACGATTTTGATTAATGACTTTGATTTTCGATTTCGATTAATGACTAAAAATTCATTCATTCAAATTTCAGAAGTAAACGAAGCATATATAAGTACAGATATGAAGTTTTACGAAATACTTAAAACAGCTTTATGCGTGTGTGGGTCTTGTCTTAATCTTATTCCTGACTTAGTTTCTTATTTAACTAACGATCTTAGTCTCCAGGAATAGCAACGCATCTATGAACGACTTTAATCAGAATACATGTTCTATATGAAGTTGCTTACAGATGTCCATAGGTAATCGTAGCCATTTATCATCAGGTACACTGCAGGCTCGCTTGCTACTTCAGTCCCATAAAAAAGACTATCTTTGTCTTCGGAAGTATCAACATAACTGTAATTGCTTTATAAAGGACATCTATTCTATATAAGGTTGCTTAAAGATTTCCATGGCGGCAGAGACCACCGAATATTAGGTTGATTACATGTTCGTTTGCTACATGGATTCTTTAAAAAAATCTAATATTTTTAAATGAAATGCCTACAACATTTTATTTCAGAATTTTCCATTTTTTTATTAATCCTATTTCCGGTTTTTGTACAAAACATCGGTAAGGGAAAGGTAATTCGCGATCGCTTTTGTTGTATCAATTTTATCAACCTTTTCGTTATTACAACCCGGCGGGTGGTTAATTGTTGTTTTGTTATTTATAATTAAAACGGGTTAACGCTAAAATCCAGTATAAATATTTCTGTAACGATCAAGAATTTCAAATCTTTAGAAATTGTTATAATCATTTATTTTTCTGTAGTAATCGTCTTGCAGTCGATCTGCGGTGTATTTTTCTATTTATAATATTCAAGTATCGTATATATATCGTATATAGGTATATGTATTACTGGCGCAGTCGGGTAAAAATAAAACCGGCCAAGTGCGAGTTGGACTCGCACGAATGGTTCCGTACCATTACCTATACAAAACGGTATAGAAACACGTTTATTGCACGTAGGCCCCCCTTAATAATTTATTTTAATCTGTTTTTAGTTATTTATTTTAATATGTTTTTTTTATTAATAGCGGCAACGAAAATACATAATCTGTGAAAATTTCAACTGTTTACCTATCACGGTTCATGAGATACGGACAGATGGATAGACGGACAGACGGACAGTCGGAAAGACGGAAAGACAGATAGACGGACAGTCGGAGAGACAGAAAGACGGAAAGACAGACAGACGGACAGACGGAGAGACGGACAGACGGATAGACAGACAGACAGACAGACGGACAGTCGGACAGACGGACAGACGAACAGACAGACGGACAATCGGGCAGACTGGCAGACAGACTGATGGATTTTAAACTGATATAATCGCGGAATTGATACATTTTAATATGATACGGGTACTCACGATATGCCTTTTTTGAATTTATTTTTGCCGATATATCGACCCAGTTGCATGGATCGTGGTCACGGCGAAACACCACCGCCGTTTCGCCGTGACCACGATCCATGTAACTGTGTCGAAATATCGGCAAAAAGAAATTCAAAAACCGCATATCGTGAGTACCCGTAACATATTAAAATGTAATATAATGTCATAATGCCTTTATTCACTGACCGTATTACAGTCTCAACCATATATACTAAAAAGAACACTTTTATCCTTTCTGTACGGAACCCTAAAACAACTATATTGTTCAGTACTTTACAAAAGCTAGTCAAACGTATTCAAACGCCATAATTGTGTCGCCTGACCCAAATGTGTCAGAACCGTCACATTAACGTATTAACTGACCAGGATTCGTTTATAGCCAGTAGGTCACGAGCTGACCTGTTTGTGGCGTTAGGCGTTATAGCTACAAATTATATTGTTATGATTACTAAGAATGCAACTAGGTTTATATTCTTAGGCTTTTGATGTTATTAAAGCTTTGAGGTTGTGTACAATTTGTATAATTATGGTTTTGTTCCTTTTTTTATAAAAAATAAGTAATTAACGACGGTATTGAAATGTTTATTAACTTAAATTTTAAAACTAAGATTTAGTCACGTTTACTACGACAATTAGTGTCGTATCTGTTAATCCATAGACTATCTATGAGCCAAATTTCTTCAAAATCGGACTAGTACTTAGTTTCTGCGTGGAAAAGTTACAAACACATACATACCCACAAAATTTGACATTAAGTAAAATTTTAGGAGGGATTTGATTTTTATTAGGACGCGCCGACCAGCGTGGCGGAGCGGTCACCATATCGGCCTGACACACCGTGGGTCCCGGATTCGATCCCCAGCCAGACAGAAATATGAAAGATTTCTGTTCTGACTTCTGTTTGTGTATTCGTCTTAGCGTATCCATGGCACCCACGGCACCGGATAAAATCGTAGTGTGAGACTATGAGTGTAGAAAACGTTGTCTTTTTTTTTTATTCAACCCTGGAAATCTGTAATTAACATCAAATAAGCTTGGTACTCGTATCTTAACTGAGGCCATAGGGACGTTGCTATCTGTGTGCATTTATTTGAAATGGTTTGTATTAATATGTCTTTTATACCACAATCTTCAAACCAGAATGTCCTAGGCCCAAAATACGGTTAGTATTAGATTATAAAAGTCATGTCATGCTTTCAAAAGTATACCAAACAAGGCATACAAAAAGCATACCAAGAAAAACATTTATAAAACATTAAATTTATAAATTTAACATTTTATTCGCTAGATCTTGTGACCTGAGCATATTACTAAGCATCGACATCGTCAACCCATTATTGTCCCACTGCTGGGCACGGGTCTTCTCACAGAGAGAGAGAGCGTTTTAGGCCATAGTCCACCGCGCTGGTCAAGTGCGAATTGGTAGACTTCACACATCTTTGAGAACTCTTTTTTTACGAGAACTCTCAGATGTTTCCTCACGATATTTCCTTCACCGTAAAGCAGTGATAATTAAATTTCTAATAGGCACATAATTTTAGAAAAATCAGTGGTGCGTGCCTGGGATACGAACCTCGGATCCTCGATTGAGAGATTTTGGATTACTGCTCGCTAAGTTAAAATAATATGCTCCTATTTGCAGTAAAATCAATGAACAACCAATAGATTATGATATATTTATGGCGCCCATAACTTCCTGCGGTATATTGTTTTGGGACATGTTCATAAAGTTGATATATCGATTTTATGACCACAGTAATGTTATGGCGGTGTCATATGGCGGTTATTTGTGGAACAGTTGTTCCGGGTTTTACAGACCGACTGATGTTATTGATTACGTCTTCTTGTTTATATAATTACCGATTGCGTCAGAAGGAGAATGATGTTTTAACACTTACGTACTTCATTGTTATAAAAAATGCGGAAGTTTGTGAGAATGTATGTTTGTTCGTTACTGTTTCACTATTTCAAAAAGTATTGGTTGGATTTCACTGAAATTTGTCAAACAGGTAGTTCAAAATATAAAGCCTATGCCACTCTGCAAACTTAGACGATTCTAATGATATGTTATGTAACAATGAGTAGAGCCGTTTGGGCTGTAGCGCGTGCCAAAGAAATAGACATACATACAAACAAACAAACATACATACATACATACAAACATACATTCATACATACGCAGTCGTGTAAAAATACATACTCCGTTACTTAATCGGTACAGTAGATTCGGAGCAAATTTGCTGCGACGAATAGACATACATAAAGGTTTTTTATTTAGATGACATCAAGAAACTATTTCAACTGGTGTTCAAGTTCAATCAAAATCTTCCGATCACTTAGTCATCGTGGTGCTTGTTTTCGAAACCTTTATACGAAGAGGAAATCAATTCTCAGCAATGGGACAAACATGTCTTGACGACATTTGACGACCCGCGTGGCGGAGCGGCCACCATATCGGTCTGACGCGCAGTGGGTCCCGGGTTCGATTCCCGGACAGGAAGAAATGTGAATGATGAGTTTAGGTTTCTGCTCTGGGTCTGGGTGTTTGCGTATTCGTCTTTGTGTTTCCATGGCACCCACGTCACAAGAGAAAATACTAGTGTGGGACTATGAGTGTAGAAAGCGTTTATAATTTAAGTATATTGCTCGTCGATTGATAGTATATACCTCAATTTCCTTTATTAGGAGTTAATCGCTTACGGACAGATAGAAGACAGACGGACACACAAGTGAAATTACAAGGGTTCCTTTCATTCAGACGGAACTCTAAAAAGTCACTAAATTGTGTAAAATCTACCGAGCACTTGATCAGCTTAGTGCTTGTTGTCTAAACCCTTGTATGGGGAGGATATCCGTTCCCAGAATGGGGACAAACATGCTTTGACGACATTATATCCAATCGGATAAGGCAAGCTTCAATCACTACCCAAGTATCGGAACACAAGCATCGTAAAGACGTTTATGTCCACTATTTTATGATCCGTCTTGTACGTCTAATACTACTCTGCTTTAACCAAACAGTATTTAATAGGTTCCTTAGTTATGGTCAGAAATGTTTCTTAAACTTAGTTTAGTATTATAGAATTTGTTTTAGTAAATTTTTATGATTATTTATTGATTAAAAAATACAATAATTTCACATGACTGTTTTATTATGTGGTTAGCGATCTAATAACAGATATGTTACATTTATATACAACGATGCGCGTGGCGGAGTGGTCACCATACCGGTCTGACGCGCAGGGAGCACCGGGTTCGATTCCCGGCCAGACAGAAATATGAATATGCAAAATTACCTTTTTCCATAATTCATCCTAGATAGGATTAATTCTGGAAAAAGGTAAATACGTAGACAGTAGCCACATATCTTACTTTAATTTACTACTACTTAAGTGTTAATTGTTACAAACGTTGTTGTTGTTGTGTTGTTGTTGTATGTTGTTGTTGTTGTTGTTGTGTTACAAATGTGGCCACTATCAATATATCAATCGTATCATCAGCCCATCTCAGTCCACTGCTGGACATAGGCCTCTCCCAAGGCGCGGTACTGAGCCCGATTTTCGGCTCTCTTCATCCAGTATCAGTCATATGGTTGTAACAAATATCGAAAAACTTAAAAAAAAACGCTTATATATTTACTACCGATGTATCCATAGTGATGGCATATTTCTCATCGTTATGATCTCATGTTCTTTATCAAATATAAGATGCATAAATCAAGTATAGAATTCAGAAATATGACAAGACTAATTCTTGAAGTATGAGCAATGTCTCACAGACGCGTTTTCCCCGAGATACCAGACATGCTTCATTGTAAGCATTTCTTAATCTTTCTACTATACCTTTCCAACGAGAATATAACATTGCTGACATTTTTGGTAGGAACACTCTACCATCATTGTGATTTAAGGAATGAGGTGTATGATAGCAGAACCATTTCTGTGTATTGTTGACCTGTTACGTTGTCGATTTATTCCTGAAATTAGCATAAAGTGTGTAACTAGAAACATCGTTAAAAACATAAAAAAAAATCGGCTGCTTAAAACGAAATTTTTGTTCATAATAATATATATTTAATTTAGCGTTGTTTTCGAGTTTTTTTGTCAAAATAGTCAAGTAAAAGTATTATAATATGTTATATTTATATATTTAGATTGGCCTAACGATGTGTAACACGTCCCAATCCGCCAAGCCGTTTGGGCTGTAGCGCGTGCCAAAGAAATGGACATACATACAAACGAACAAATATTCATACGCCTGAAAAACATTACCCTTCTTCTAACGTGATCGGATAAAAGCAGACACTACCCGACCTTCTATCTTTCACCGTTAGCCTTTCTTGAACTCCCTTCTTAATAAAGTAAGCCGTTATGAATCGCTGTAACATAAAGAGTACAATTACAAACTTACGAGTATTATAAATCTATAAGCGTTAAAACAACGCAAGTTGTATTCCTTTGGAGATGTCAGAGTTCGTTTCTCAGCGCTGAGGACGTCCACCAGAAGGGTTTTAGTGCGGTAAAAATCCCACATCACTTGGCGTCATTCCCACGGCGTCAGGTACCTTTTGAAGGTTTCCCCTTCGAAAACAAAAAAGGCGTTTAATCAACAATTTTATAGTCGTATTGAGCAAAGCAGTTTATAAAGAAAATATAAAAACGATTTAGGTTTAGGTTTATAGACATTTATTCTCAAAAAAGACACATAAGTCACTTAGATGAGAATAATATTAATTGCATGTTAATTCACCATATGATAGTAAATTAACAGCATTCAAGTTCGTCTTATAATTAATTATACTAGACCCATTTAACGCATTGGTATTTCCTTTTTTTTCTATTTATGATATAAGACT
>DWNE01006389.1:0-13101 GCA_018249875.1 Cecropterus toxeus
GCGTTCGGTGTATTTATACAACTGACTTGCAAGATGCTTATCCAGTTATTGGTGTTGAAGAGTCTTGCTAATAGTCCAAGGTCACTGTACATTAAATAATGTTCATATATTTAAAAAAAGTTTTCCGCATTCCTTTTATTATTTTTATGTCTTTACACTATAGTAGTCCTTAATGTTCAATGGTAAAATTAGACAATACTTATTTATACCGGTATTTAATCAATATAAAAAAACTTAATATTTTTTGTAGGTGCTTAAATTACACGTCATATAGAGAGAGCGCGTCGGGGTAAGTCTTAAACCTATATAGAGATATTTAAACTTATTAAAATGAAAAAGTATAATGTGCCCGTGGGATAATTTGCTATTGTTTTTAACTTAGTAGGACATGATTTTTTGTAGTATTCGCATAAGGGTCGGAAAATTACATAGGCTACTTTTTATCCCGAAACAATGTACGGGCGAATCATATGCTTAATAAGAAAAAAATCGAGTTTAAGCGCATTTGAGGAAGGTACATCATGTATAAAATAAGTATAAAATTGGATTGTGGAGTCGTTGCTTGAGTCGAAAAACGTTCGGTTATATGTATGTCACATTACATATTTTTTAAACGCGGGTGAAACCGCGGGTTCAGCTAGTTTACATATATTATTCAAAAGGCAGTAGAATTAGTACGGATCAACCCAGGACAATAACATTATTTCTAACGTGAAACAGCCAATGCGTTTTCGCTAAGGTGTAGATGCCAACTGACTTATATGCAAGGCGACCACCTTATTATTTAGGAATAGTGACAAAACTGCGATTGACATTAGATAGAACCCCTGTTCATTATGTTCTTGCCTGAAATGTCCATGAGTGTCAATGACCATTTACCATCAACTGAACTGCATTCTCGTTTGTTAAAACTTAAAAAAAATGGATTATGTAACTGCGTGTATAAGTCATCCTTCATTTAAGCCTAAGAAAACTCATCCAACCTAAGAAATCCTATCGTGAGGCTATGAATAATGAAAGCAGAATTTTTAATTAGTTTCCAGCATGAAGGTTTCATCATTATCTTCATTAAAACTTTACCTTTTAGAAGTTTGAATTAATAATACATTACGAGATGCAAGTTTTTATGTACTGATTTTTTGAAGTAGCAAACGAGCATACTGTCCACCTGAGGGCACTCCCCACTTACACACATTACAGAAGTGTGGCTACTTAGCCACACTTCTGTAATGAAACCAAGGTTATAGCAGTCTTGCCTAAAGTTAGCGCCAGATGCGCCACGACTCCTAAAACGGCAAAAAAGGTAAATAGCCAACCAATGTTTACGAAATCACAAGCTTCATAAAGGTTTTTATGACCTCTATCTAATATTAACACTTTTTTGTTATTAAGGGAGAAACTTTCAAAGGGTACCCAAAAGGTACCGATGCCGTGGAAGCAACGTTGGGTTTTCTGGGATTTTTACTCCACTAAAAACCCCGTGTAGGGCGTCCTCAGCGTTATGTAGAGAATCCGGGATCTCCAACGGAACGCAACTGGAGTCCTTAAGCGCAATGCCCCTTTGGGGTTCTTTCTCGGTGGGTATTTGCGTTCACCACATTTTGTAGTGTTTCGAGTTCGAGTGTAACGGTTCGAGTTCCGACTCTTGCCGTTCGCAACCCCAGAAGCCTCATTTTAGTCGCCTCGTACAACAGGCAGGAGATACCGTGGCCCTACTCTGGCCCCGGTTAATAAACGAGATAAGTGAGAATAAACTTTTTAGATTTTTTTTTATTCATTTTAGTTTGTACAGTATTTTATTATAAAAATAAATCGTCTAGAAATACTATTTGATATATAAAAACTTATGCTATTTATTTAAATATATAATACCAATTAATTATCACTTCTTATATAGGTGCTGCTCACTTATATAAAAAAAAAATTCTTAAAATTATATAAAAACAAAATTTGAAAACATGTCTATATTTAAAAAGACAAAACTTTACCACAGTTTAATAATAGTATAGATTATTAAAGCATTCATCTGAAGGTGGATGGCTTATTCAAACAGTAAAGACCAGGACTAGAAAGAAACTTTTTTTAATTTCACCGTCTCTGATGGTAAACGTAAGCGCACACGAGTCACAACGCGAGAATATATAAAAAATGATTTATTTAGTTTTTATAAAAAACTATTTCTTGATTTACCTTACTTAAAATTATTGTTCCTGTATTCGTGTTACTACAATTGTATTACTATTTGTAAAATTAAGTTAGATTGAAATGATATTTATTTTGCTTGTTATTGTAGATTAACAATAAGTATTCATCAACAATTTAAAATCCAATGCTACACATAGGTCTCCCTTAGTGGAAGTTTTTACCAATTATCACCGCGTCTAAAATGCGTGATTGTAACTGCAGTGGATGTTGATGTCATATAGGTAGAAGTTGTCTCCCATGGTTTGGACTCTGTCTTGTAGTCGCGTTATATGACATCCACGGGAAGAAAAATAAAGCTATTCAAGACCGACACGACTTTGGATACATTAATTTCTATGAAAATATTTGTAAGGAATAGGTATATCTATCTATCTATGTATATATATAAACAACTTGTCTATCTATTTTCTATAACTATACATGAATATTTATTTCATAAAATCATAAATGATTTATTAAATTCATACATTTATATTTTATGTGAGACCCCCCTTTAAATATTTATTTTATTTTCTTTTCACAATAATATAAAACGAACGAAAAAAAAAACCAAAAAATAATTCTGTAACATACAAACTTACAAAAATAATAATCGTTATTATAAATAAATAGTATCCATTATTATATTTATTAAATCGTATATCTATTTTTGGTGTGCGTTGCTCTCAACGCGCGGGAGCTTAAACTCTTCGCATTTTTCCTATTCGGGTTGCCTTTACCGTGAAATTACGGCCGAAAAAAATTATTGTAATTCCGATCGACGTCAATGGACGTAAAATTTAATATAGCCTTCGCTGTAACAAAATATTTTCAGAGTTTGAAATGAAATACATTGTTTTTATGTTCGTTATGAAAGTAAAAGACTTTCAATTTTTAGCAGGTGGTTTGCGTTGCACCGTTTTTTATGATTTTAAAGGATGATGATAATATTATTTTTGCGAATTTTCATCAAAAATATTAACGCAGTCAAATACGTGTAGGTTCCAGTGAATGCCCTGCATACCTGAATCAATTCCTTGGTCAAACAAGAATAAACATTTATCTATTTACTTATCTGTTATTACAAATATTTCTTATACAATAGATGCTATGTACAACATTTCAATGATAATGCAAATAAACCATCTATAATGAAAAAAAAAACGGTTCCTTTTACTCCTGTGTATAATAAAAATATAGAAAAAATAGCATTTTACAATGGTGTATTGGAAATATGCAGATGAATATAAATGGTTTACAATGTAACTATGCACAAATACTCGTATTGGGGACGCTGTAAGATATAAATATAATTAGAACTTTTAGAACTTATAAGCTCACTCCGCTATTTTGTTCAACGATTCGAATATAACAGAAACATCTATATCCATAAGCATGAAGTATTCACATTCCACTTTATATAATTAAATACGCCGCAGACGACAAAGAACAGACGTAAATGGTTTACCGCGGAATTGTACGCGTGTACTTAATAGAAATATTACAATGAAAGACCGCTCACAGTGCTTGAAGCCTCCGTATGGAGTTCAAAACAAAAGCTGCGCTGCACGTTTATACACTCGGGCGAAGGGCGCGGGCGTACTAACAGCGGGATAAACCGCCAATGAACATATATGTGGAGCGGGATTTCTCGGGCTCGGCCAATTGTGAGTTTGCCAGACTCAATCAAATGGTATGTTGAGCATATGTATGTCATTTTATTTATTGGCATACTCTACAGTCCAAGCGGGTTGATAAATTTTGAAATATAAAGTGTTGTATAATTCGTCTCTTTCGTAAAAGTGTCATACCATATACGGGCTATATCATTTGAAAATGGCGTCTGCGAGTAAATAAATAATAGATGGGCATTTAAATTTTAATGGAAATATGAATAGCAATTGAAATGTAGTAAATAAACATATGTTATACTAAAAGTTACATGTTGTACATACATTTTTATGTAACTATATAAATATTAAAAGCCCGCCGCTAAGAATAATTTCCGAAAAAAGTATATCTAGAATTTGTGCTGGCTGCTGGCCGACAAGCAAATAAAAATATATTTCGCACCCAACATAAAGTTTCTCCAGAATCCGATAGATATTTTTCTGGTATTAAAAGACTATGTTACTCGTAGTTCCTATCATGGCTTTTACCCATATAATAACATTTAAGTTTACCTATATTGACATTGTGACATGACATTTATGTAAAATTACCAAGATTAACCAACACTGGTGTTATTATAAGGACTCTTTTTCAATATTACGCATATTATTTCACTTTGGTGCCACACATTACACTTTCAAAATGGTACTAAGTTTAAGATTACGCTTTTTTTAATATGCTTATTTTGTTTTTTGTTAATTCGATCACAACAATAGCTTTTGGTAGTGTTATTTTCCGCAAACATGTGATTATTCACACCTGCTACTGATAATGGAATTACGGTATCTAATACGTCATTCTTGATTGATTACATTATCCTTCGGGAGGTATATTTTCCTCTTGACCTACATCTAAATAAGAATTTCTTTTAGTTATTACTTGGTACAAATAAGGAATAGCAAGAAATATGCACAGTTAATTGTATTACATTGCTTCAGAGACAATAAATAATAGGTAAATCATTTATTAAAAATACTTATAAGTTGTTTTAAAAATAATTATATCTCAAGGGTTTTCCCGCATTGGAAATGTCACTATTTGCATACACATTTCGCAAAAGATTATAATATTAAACAGTTTTTCAAATACCAAGTCATATAAGCAACTTAGACTATGTAAAGCAATGACGTAGAAATATTTCTGTCTTGAATTGAAATTACTTTTGATAGAGCATATAAAATCTAAAAAATATAGATGTTTCTTTTATTACTTATTCTGGATTTTTCTTCTAGTTCTTTAAACTATTTTTTGTTAATATAGGTTATGTACAAATACAGGGGACTTAATTTTTTATTAACATATATTCTAGCATTTTTATATCATAATTATGTTCTGGCCTAGAATACTTCGTACATAGAGTGCATAATATGCCTAAAATGCATATTAGGTTACATGCATAATAATTGAAACTTAAGAATACATCCCTTCCCCGATTCTCCTTTCTATTCGATAGTAGGTATATGATCCTTTACATTACGAAATCTATTGCAAGACAGAATTTCCTTACAAAGATCGGAAAAATGAAATGTATGACAATTTCTAGAAGCATAGTAAAAACTTACTGCTGTCTATTTCCATGAAATTCCTTAATCACCTACCTTAGAGTGTCGTGAAAGACCAGGAAGGGTAGTACAACCAAAGTGACCTACCAAAATAACTTATACCGCATGCGTTCGATTGATTTCAGTTTGAATAATATTTTAACTGAATTTGAAAAGTTATAAATTTCTGTCGGTTTTCAATGCAAATTATCTTCAACTCTCAGCGGGAATCTCGTTCACAAGTGTTAAATATACTGTAGAGCGAAGTCAGTATTTCTAAAGTCAACATCCGTTTGTTAAACTGACCGTAGATATTGCGAAGCTGCGTGCCCTTATCGAATAAATTAACTTCATATTACGTTCCATTTCAGGCGCAGAAAGTTTTACGTTGAGATGATTCCCTCGCGGTTATGTCAGCCTGGTGGTTTTTTTTTTAAATTTTTGTACAAGATTCGTTTTTTTTACATTTTATCTTACAATGTACTATATATTTTTTTCTGATTGAAATAGCAAACAAGCGTGCAGTCCACCTATAAGTGGTTACTGTCGCCCATGAACATATGTAAGCAATTTCATATAGAACAGAGGTTCTAGCTGAAGTAGATCACAGGTGCAATGTTTTTCCTGATGTATAGAGATGGTCGTCTCGAATAAAAGTGAGCCGACAACCACACCCTTTCAACAAAACGCAAGAACTTCTTCACGCTAGAAATAGGTGTGGTGTTGGGAGCTCTCGGTTTAACTACACTGGTTCTACACCTGCTAAATTGAAATATTACCAAGTATTATATGGTAAAATTCAAATAAAATCCCATTACTTCTTTCCATTTTCGTTGGTGCTGTGTTCGTAATAAAAAAAATTAAATATTAATATTTTTAAATTTAAGTTTTTCAACTAATTATATTTAAATTATTTAACGTAATACTGAAAGAAATAAAACTATATGTAATAAGTAAAGGAATCGAAGAAGACCTTGAAAACTGGCTAGAATAAAGACCTTGACAAAAATAAAATTCGTTATAAGTATCCGCTGGTAATAAGACCACACCTTTAAATAATTATGATGAGCTTAATCCAAGATAATTAGAAACGGTAAGAGACATAAGTTCGCGTAGTTATTCCTAATTGGACGTTTTTTTCGACTTTAATTTGACGTTCCTTTATGACAAAACGAGAAATGAGAGCGCTTTATTTTATTTTTGCTTTCGCATATTTTCGTGTGATTGTTACGAACTCGAGGTAATTATAAAAGTGTCTAATTAGGGACATTTGAAACTGGGTCAAGTTTCATATTAAAAAGCGTATTCTTGTACCCTAAAATGTTTTAGTTTTTGTTCTTAGATTTTTCTTATTATTATAAGACTGCTGGGCGTGAATGTCTTAGACTGAAAATTTATCACAATAAATGTGCGATGAATACATGATTAATTTAAAGATCTGCGGTGTGAAGCGGTTGCCATATCAGTCTGACACGCAATGACATCAGAGTTCGATTCCTGGCCAGACTGATCTGAATGATGAATTTAGTTTATTATATATCAAGATTTTTGAGGATTAGTATTTATATTCATGATACCCACGATCCAGAAGAAAATGTTAGTGTGGCCTATGAACATGCAAAGCGTTTTGAAACAACAAACATAACTTTGGCTTCTCACTGTAGGGTCTGCGGATAAAATCCTAGGCGTATATGTATTGCTGATTTTTTTAGGTTATATAAATCAATTATTACAAACTGTTATTATGGTGTAAAGTATTGTAAAAATATGTAATATGTTTTATCATAATTTAGTAGACTCGTACTATACTAGCATAATAGACTATTCCTATATAATCTAAAATCTCAGCAATAGCATAGGAATAATAGCAAAGGAGAGTCTTGTTAACAATAGGATAATAACTTATAGTTAACATTTTAATATGTAATAGGTACTCACGAGCTAGAATTATGGTAAATTGATTCTACCACTACTTGTCAACAGTTTCTCCCGGCCACCACAGTTTCGCCGTGATCACATACTCGTACACGTTAAAATGGTTCAATGCCGATACTAATAGTCTAAAACCATTTACAGGTTCATTTTTAAGTGCCTCTATAGAATATAATAATACATTTAATTTCTCTAAAAAAAATTGAACTCCGAATTTCACTTAAATTTAAAGTGCACTTACTTCATTTACTTCATCAGTAGTAATAAATGAATAAGTTATCAGCAATCTCACAAATGGTCTGAAACAGCTCTCAAAGAAGGCACTGAAGTTATATTTAAAATGGAATTACCCAACCGGGAGGAGATAAAGAACTGCTGGGAGCTAACCGGGGAATGGTGGGTAATTTGTGGAATATTATATCATTATATTCTACCGGCTAATACTGCGGAAATATTTATTTTTTTCTATAAGGAAATTTGATATTTGTGCATTTTTGAGAAAAATAAAGTGTGAAATATTCTATTGTAGAAGGTCCAGGGAATCAAAACAATTTGAAAAGCTTGCTACACTCATAGGGTTTACACGAGGGTTTTCTCCTGTATCGGGGGTGCCATGGACACACAAAGACGAATACGCAAACACCCAGACCTAGAACAGAAATATAAACTCATCACACAGGTGTTTGGCTGGCCGGCGATCGAATCCAGAACGCAATACAAGTCAAATGGGTCCTGGATTCGATCCCTGGCCAGTCAGAAATGTGAATGATTAGTTTATATTTCCACCATCAGATGGTTTGCTTGTATGCTACCTCAATTTCATAAAAAACATTCCTGTCTAAAGATTCATGTATTACCAGTTGATGTACCCGTGCTTCGCTACGTGACAGAAAATAAGATTTACTCGCTAACTGTTGGAAGTACATGAAAGGCGATAGGGACCATCCGGATAGAAAATGAAATATTTACCTTACTTATGCCAAGTTTCTATATAAACTGGACCGGTGGTTCTTACGTGACTGAGTAACACACAGACTTATACCATCTCATTTTAATATAGTATGGATATAGATTATTTGTCTTAAAGTGTCTATAACAATATAAAATATACTTTCTAAACCTATTGAGTTGTTACTAACGAGACCCTAACACAAACCTTAGATAAAAAAATCGCTGAACAGAAATACAAATGAATCCCTGACGATATTACGTGGGTTTAAAATATCCATATAAACATCGTAATTATGATAATTATAACGACGGTTAGGTCACCCCGCGCCTGAGGTCGTGATAACGTCCGCTCGCTTCTTTTCATTGCTCATAATTACCGATTACTGATTATAATGAAACTGGGAATACGTTTCGGTTCTTTGTAAACGATTTTATGGCATGAATGTACTGTCGAAATTAGGATTTGAGTTTTAAATACGATTTATAAATATATGGCGGCTTAAGGCAAGAAAGTACGGTGTAGTTGTATAATAGGTCTCTCGTGGACTAAGGTAGTCGCTGCATATGAAACTGAGCCTGCTATTCTCTTCCACTGAATGCAAGAACAGCAGTATGTAGACGTAGGTGTAGCGGTGATACCTTGTTACTTTGATGCATACTCTATGCCGCCCATATATATTTGTTGATCTCAGACGGAATTTAAAGCCTACCATAATTTGGCCATATGCATTGGGTGTTTTCGCCTAACATTAAAAATATGGCCCAGCTTCGCAATACGGCCTTATACGCTATTTTTACGGTGTCTGTTACGAACTTATATTGAACTAGCTTTGCCATGCAATTTCGCCCGCGTTTTTTAGAGAATAATCTATTAAAAACAAATATAGCGTAATGTTATATAGCCTGAAGCCTTCAACGATAAATTTACCATTCAACATAAAAATCATTTTTCGATTTGAACCGGTAGTTCCTGACATTAGCGCGTTAAACCAAACAAACTCTACTCCTTTATAATATTAAGTATAGATTCGGTGATGGAGCTCAAGGTATTATGGTATGTAGTTTAAAAATATTTTGTTTTTAATTAAAATATGATCTAAATATGACTATTATACTCCTACGAATTTTACCTTACATGTAAATTGTCGCTATAAGTCGCATTATCTGTGAATTTCTTCCAAGTTTGATACAAAACATTAAAGTCTTTCAAAAGTTCCTTTTGTCGAGCGTGTTTACACCTGAGGATCGTTTTATCCGAGACGCGTTGCAAGGAATTCTCTACAAAACGTGAAACTTTAATTTCACGCCTCCGTTCTTCACTGGTCGGCAAATATGAGTTCGATGCCGAGCAAACAATAGTTCTGTTTTATTGTAGCGAGATATTCCATTGCAGGATAAAGAAGCTGTCTTTGAGTGTTGACCATATTGTAGTTATCACATACAATTATTGAGACGATATCTTATAAGCCGTTATTAGATATTTGCAAAACATTATATTATGAAGGTGAAACTTCTTTAGAATCTTCGGATTTAAAACTTGGTGTAACGAGAATGCGTTGCGAAGACAGTTGACGGTGCTACAACAAGATGGCGCTGTATTACTTTCTGAGTCACGTTAACGATTTTACATCGTAGATTGTGTAAGAGCCCAGGTTTTGTATATGCGCAATAATATGTCCAAGTAAGGACTGCAGTGATTACGAAATCAATATTTGAAACAGCATAAGTCTTAATACCGTTGCGCTCAGAAATATTTTATTATTTACTAGCTGTGACACGCAGTTTCACCGGCGTCTATTAGAGAACAATCTAACAAACATAGCGTGACGTTATACATATAGCCTAAAACCTTCCACGATAAATTTACAATTTAACACCATTTCTTTTATTCGTACCAGTAGTTCCTGAGATTAGCGCGTTCAAGTAAACAAACTCTACTGCTTTAAATTATTAGTATAGATTATTTGTACGTTTCACTGCTGCGACCTTTAAATGAATTTCCGAGTAATAAAAATATCAAATATTATTTATAGAATAATTAAAAATAAATCTGCTATTTATGCTACTTTTTATTGATATTATTTTTGAAAATAGCTATGAAAATTTTCACTTATCTCATTAAATAATAATACCTAATATAATGATAATAAAGCCTTTTATTTTCCTATAAACCTAGACTATTACAGTAATACTGTGTATATTTTCTTAACTCTTCGTTTGTGACTCTAATTATAAGTGTTAATGTTAGTTTATCTTTTTTTTTCTTTTAATTATAGGAACCCCATTGTTGGGTATAGGCCTCCTTCAATTTATGCCATATATCTCAATAAATATTAAACAAAATCAACATAACGTGATAGAGAGAATATAAAATTTCCTGTTAAAATTATATAGCAGTCCATATTTATAAACATAATATTATCACGTACATAGCTAATAATAGTTGCCATCAAACATTATGCGTACGGTACTTTGCTTGGGCGGAACTTGGGCGGAAGGGTACCCTTGAAGCAAGGGATATAACCGTTAAATGCTATCTTTCCAATTCTTTGTCGTAGGAAGTATTATGGATACGCCTCCGATTGACAATAACAGCTCCTTTGCGATCGCTGACCGCCGGGTGTTTTCTGTGGAGTAGGCGATAAACTTTGGGATGGTATGATTCGCCGAAGCGTATTATATGGACACGGCTGAGTTAATAATAGGAGCCAAAGGTATAACTTTATATCGTTTGTCACTGGAGTCATTTATATTACGCCTAAAGGTCAGAGTCATTCGCAAATGCTTAGTTATTTTAAAGATATATGATACCTAGTATAAAATAAAAATAATCACATTTTTTGCCTCAGTTGTTATTTATAAGTTATAATGTAATTAAAATTTCCCGTAAATATTAAAATTTATTTGTACTGTGTGGAAAGCAGTAGAAATTACGTTAAACGACGGAGAAGTTAAAAACAATATACGTGTAAGTCATCCCGTCACTCGTCGCGTCACATCAGTCTTTAACCACAGACGTCTATGAGCTGGTATGATATCATCATGAGATTTACTAATAAGTTATTTATTGCAATATTTTGATCGTAATAAATTAATTTAATAAAATTCATCGTGGCCATGGCAAGTTATCTAATTCACACGCAAATTTTGCGCTTTTATTTCTAGAATATTCGCCTATAACTTGGACCACCGAGCAATAAAAACGTATACGAAACCGTTCACGTTTGGCGCTGTAGGGCCGTTAAATTACAAGGGTCGGGAATCTTATTTATTTGACAGACGAGAACGCGGTTTTGTTAGAGATTAAGTATTTCCTATCTTGACACGGGTCATAGCGGCTCAAACGTGGGATTAAAGTGAACAGCTTCAGAAATAATACGGTTGGATTCATCGCTGGGCTGTACTTTTTATTGTTTTTTCTGCGTCTGCGTCTAAATGGTTTTTAGGTTAGTATAGAATATGGAATGTGATAGCCTGTCTCAAATTAGACATTTTATTTTAAAGTTCCGAATTTCGAATCCTATATATATTAGTAGAACACTGATAGGTACGTGATAAAGGCAAGTATTAGGATTTAGCGTATGGCCTGTATCACAATCCATGTGATCAATTAAGCGTTAATACTCTAAAACCGATAACCGATTTAGAAGAATTGCTATTTGTTTACGAGTATATAACCTTACGTGTACTGATAAGACTTGCACTTCGTGCTTCTCAGGACTAAGATTGACGCTCATACGTAAAGCAGCCCGCATCAACATTCACCAAGACAGAAGAACCGTTTTACAGTAGAAATAGATGTAGCGGTATCTCTCTGGTCGAAATATACTGGTTCTACGTATAAAACTACAGATTAGAAATATATTCACGTCGATTGCACTAATCTCTTAAATACCAATTATTATGAGATAAACAGAATTTGCAGGAGCAGCGTAATGAAACCTGTCAGTGCCATGTTGCCATAACTGAGGCCAACGAAAACTCGAAAATAATTCGTTCTTCATAACGAGCTCTTAAATTTGGGGCCGTATCTCAATTAAAATGTTAATTACTAATGAGCAGGTAAAGGTGACCTTCATTTAATTCGAGTACCCTCCGTCCATCGAGGTAATGGTTCTCCGTTTGTTCAATTTTACAACTAATTTAATTCTGACATATCAAAAACAAATGTTTTTTTCTGTATTTTACCTTATATTTTATGTACTTACGTTAATTGATTAATTAATGAGTATGGTTCGACCGGAGAAGTACCGCTGTGTACCTATTTCTAGCGTGAAGCAATTCTTGCGTTTTTGTAAGATTGTGGTTGACGGCTCACTTTGTTTTATATGAGACGACTATTTTAATTCTCGAAACAAAACAATGCGTCTGATTGACATCACATGAACCCCTGTCTGAGAGAACCTTTGTTTATATGAAGTTAGTTAGTTGAAGTTTACAGATGCCTTTGGGCGGCAGTGACCATTTACCATAACTAGATATGACAGTGGTATAATATTCCTAACCACATCTATCGAACAAGAACATAGCAACGCATAAAACTGCTATTATTCGGGGAAAATAGGTGTGGCGGTGGCAAAAACAAAGAGTTGTACCTTTCAAAACGAGTTTTAGTCTTATTTTGTGTAAGTTTAAAGACAGGTTAACTATATGTACTATATAAACCACAAAATCTAGTAGAAAAATCCTACTATTAATCTTAATTCACAATTTATTGTTATATTAATTTCCACTTGGATAGCAGTTTTTTTTTTATAAATATGAAGTAGCAAACGAGCAAGCTGCCCACCTGATGGTAAGTGGTTACTGCCGCCCATGGACA
>DWNE01006390.1:0-13100 GCA_018249875.1 Cecropterus toxeus
CACAGATGCGTTGCTACTCCTGAGGACTGAGATGGTCGCCTCATATAAAAGTGAGCCGGCAACCACACCCTTCCACTGAAACGCCAGAAATGCTTCACGCTAGAAATAGGTGTGGCTGTGGTACTTCCCCGGTCGAACTACATTGGTTCTACCACCTGTCCGAAAGCTTGTCTAAGCTTGTCTGTCATGCAATTAAAAATCTTATACATCAAATCACATTACAAAAAAACAAATTTAAAACCGAATTGGATCGTCTAAATAAAGTCGCACGTAGATTTGTTCCGTGGCCCTTAGGTTAGTTGTTTGGAAACAAAGTACTTCAGGTGCACTTATAAATACAGCTGTCTTCTATTTTTTTCAGAAAACTACGTTTTTTATGTTTGTCTTGTTATATAATACCATCAAATCCCAAATTACAAAAAATAATTGAATATCCGGATTGGAAATGAAGTCCTACTTAGATTTGTATTGTGGCCCCCGGATTAGCATTTTGTTATATTGATGCCGATACAAACTAAAAAAGTTTGTAAAACTATAGTTTTTTAAGGTATAAAGCGATCCATTCTCAGTAAGTCTAAATCGAGTCGAATCGTATCTGGGGTTAATTACAGATGACCATATGTATCAGTGGTCACTTACCGTCAGGTAGACTGCATACTTGTTTGGTTCTTCTATATAATAAAAAAATCTTAGTAAGAAAAACACCACAGCGGCGAAGCTAGCTCGGGGCAAGTTATTAACGTAGAAAGCACAAACCAAAATCATAAAATCAGGGGACATTTCGGCAACAATTCGCAAACCACGCTTCATTAAGCTTTGCATAATGATAAGTACTAATACAGATTAACTTGTTAAAAAATGCCGAGTTTACTAATTTGTAATTATAAGACTTGCAAATCTTTTGACGCAATTCTCCCTCGAGGCCTTAATTTATTTTAGGCTATGACTGATTGAAGGGAAAAATGTAAATTGTGGCGTCTCTTTATAAAATTTTCGCACACAAAGAAGTGAAGAGTTTTGTCAGTTTTAAGTGTATTGAAATTTATTAAATCATTGATTAAGTTGAAACATATAAAACATTAATTAATTTAACAAATATGTACATAAAAATAACTTAAATGTAAAATAAAACAATTTGTCAAATTAAATATAAAAATCTGCATCCAAATTGCTCCCGAGCACGAGTTCCCAGAATGGTGACAACATTACCTCGTTGAATGAAAATATATTAAATAAATAAATATATTTAATAAAAAACGTGGTTATATTCGGATGCAGATTATTTTAGTTAGAAAAGATTTCTATAGTGGTAAGTGAATATAAAAATAGATAAGAGAGTTAAATGGAAAAGTTGAAGCGATTGTTACAGTATAACATATAATTTACTAAAATTCCGAAGTAAATAAAAATAAACAGTTTTATTGGTAAATAATGTTGGAAAAACTGTAAGAAATAATACCTTCAGAGCGCGAGTCCAATGTCGCAAGAGGTTTGTTTTTGTCCTTTATTGTAATTAGACTGGTTATACACAATATATGTTTATACATATTAAAACAATATACCAAAAAACAGACCTGTAAAAACAATAATAGGCCTTTTTACTGTTTACGAATTTATTAAAACGCAAATAGTTTTAAGTATTCCAAAAGGAAATACTTAAAACCTAATGCAAGCAGATATAGGCTTAAGTGAACTCCTCACAAACTTCTGTAACTTAGTAACATTATTTGCATACTTTTCGCTCAGAATCATGTTAGGTACTTACATCTAACACTGAAGAGGATAAAGAAAGTCCGAAAAACGGATAAGCATATTAACATAATCATGAGATTGCAGATCCTTTGAAGACGACTCCTACGCAAAACTGAGTACAAAAATAATAGTAAATACACTAAATACATTCTAATTTCTGAGTCCTCGGGAGTGTATAACCGAATTTTTAGGCAATCTAAAGACGGTTATGGATATCTATGTAAAGGAGTAAGCAGTAATAGCCTAATGGTTGAAACATGGCCTCTCAATCGACGGTCCGAGGTTCAAATCTCAGGCGCACCACTGATTTTTCTAAAATTATATGCATATTCGAAATTAGTTACAACTGCTTTACAGTGAAGAAAAGCATCGTGAGGAAACCTGCACATCTGGGAGTTCTCTAAAAAAACGAGTTCTCAACGGTTTGTGAAGTCTATCAATGGTCCAGCGCGGTGGACTACGGCCTAAAACGCTCTCATTTTGAGAGAAGACCCGTGCCCATCAGTGGAACAATAATGGGATGACGATATACGATGGGTAAAAGGACATTACTTAATATGACTTGAAACAATGCGCGATGGCCAGTTGTACTAAAAAGATTTTTATTCAACTGATTTCTCCAAACCAATGTTTGGCGTGAGCAAAGACGCTCTGAAAGTTCTAAGGCACTGATTTAGGTGACTGAGTGGCATTTAAGCGATCCTTTCGTCTTATCCATTGTCTGGAACTGTTAATACCCGCTTCCTTGCGAGCGAAGGATATAAAAGAATTTACGCCCAAGATACCAAAATAGCACTGTAGTAGATTGTGCGGCTTCGAAGTAGAAATAACGGAATGTTTGCGTTATATATTTCGCAATTTCTTTGCTTTTACATGGTTTATTTAAGTTTCAGGTAAGTTTAGTTTCGTCTATTCTAGGATTCGAGAAGTAATGCTTTCTAAACTTTTATAAAGCCTCTAATCCTTATAGTCAGAATAAAGCTACGGTGTATCCTGTCTGTAGTAAGAGGCGATTAAAAGAGGGGTTGCGGGCGGCAAGAGTGGAAGCTCGAACCATCCAGCAAGGAATGCCCAGAAGTCGGCTCACTTTTATATGAGGCGACCATCTCAGTCCTCGGGAGTAGCAACGCATCTGTGATCGACTTCATATAGAACCCCTGTTTTATATGATGTTGCTTACAGATGTCCATGGGCGGCAGTAACCACTTACCATCAGGTGGGCTACTTGCTCCTTTGTTACTACATATTTATAAAAAAGTCGACGGTATGTGTGATCGCGTGTCGTCCTTAACACCAGAAGGTGCGGTGAGAGTAAATGTTCACATTCTTTTCGTCCAGTTTCAAATCACAATGATTCTAAAGAACTTTTACTTCAAAAACACGATAAACCCCCAGATAATATTGTAAACCGTATTCATTAGTATAAAAGCAGTGGCTGACAACCGTTACTTTAGTTCTTAGTTATACCCGCTGTAAGTACACTACATTAATTACGTAAAAATGTCTGGATTTGTTCCTAAGGAAACAAGTAAGTTTATGTAAATTAGTTTTGTTCACGGATTAACAGCTTTTTATCTAAATTGTTTGCTCATATTCTGTCTTGTTAGGTGCTTTTCGAATCATAAATAATCTCCGATGTTTCGCGGTTTTTTAATTAATTTGACATCCTTGCACTAAACGCTGTACCTTTCTACTTCCATCCAAATATCGGGTTGAAGAATGCTGAGAGCCTCCCCCGGTTATAAGAATGATATGTTAAAAAATCAATATTAAAAATAACTGTTTCTTCAATGTTTTCAGAAACAAGCTATTTCCTATACTCCTTTCATTTCGTATCATACCCATATCATGGGGATCCATAAAAAAATAATTATACCGCTATCTTCGGGCGTCATCATGCATTGTCATCCAAACTAAACGTGTATCCAAAATTACAGCTAAATCGATGGAGGGTTTAACTGGTTCTGAGATTTCACCTTCGCATACTAGCATTATGACGAGACAAGTTTAGTAATTAGTAGTAATAGAATTGAAATGAAGTTGGAGTCATTCCAAGCACATTAATTTCCGTATAGATCGACAACATCGCTGTCAGCGGGCCGTTTGATCCTTCTTTTATTTTAGCCCAAGTTTCTAGTTGTTGGACAGTTAAAATGCATCTGCTAGGCAGCTGGATGCTAGCTCAAACATAGAACTTATCGTTCACTAACTACTTCAGAGTTCTTTTCAGAACCGATCCGCTGCTCCCAGATGTTTCACTTGTTTGAAACACTTTAGCAGGACGCGGTTCAGAAAAATTGAATGCGAATATTTTATACGTGGGTAAAAATGTTCTTAAAAATAATTCGAAACTGCCAAATTTTGATATGATCTACTTCTTACGTGTATTTATTTGAAAGACCATGCGTATCAATATAGGCATTTCAATTTAATCTTCAGATACCTATGACTGTGATTAATCTCGATAAGATAACCTTATATGTGGTTGATAACAGATGTTCACTTACTACTAGGTGGACAGCATGCTCGTTTGCTACTTCCTCAGTATAAAGACTACTCTTATATATAAAAATACGACGGCAATTACGTATTTCTGGAACCGAATACATTACATCATTTGACATTGAATACAGGACAGCACAGCGTTCTCATGTGACATTCGTGTTAGCAACGTTGCCAGTCTGAAAACGAAATGCACTACCGGGGATGGTAAACTATGAGATACGTGTTACATGTCTTCTTGTTAACTAAAGAAAAATACTTCATAAACCTCAACTTGAAAAATAACAACTTGATTTTCCTGTTCTGGGTCTGTTATTGTGATATCTGTGTTTGTGTATTCATCTTTGTGTGTGTCTATGGCACTCACGATACGGGAGAAATCTAAGGTATGTGTGATAAAATCTTTACTATCATTAATTTCAAAACAGACCTTAAGCGTCGGAAGACGGTATTCATAATAGTGGACTATTACATCTATTTTATATATTATTATATTTTACAGCGTTTCCCAAATTTTACTATTTTATTTCGTGGCTCGGTGATTTGGTTTCCTGCTTATGACCCACCAAAACGCGAAATCACAAATTGTAGGGAGGGTGAAAACCGATTCCAATGTCACCAAAATATTTAAATAAAAAAATCAAGGGCATTTGTTGGAATACAGTTTAGTAAAATACATTAATATGTTTTAATAGTAAACTGTATAAAAAAAACAATGTGCTGCGACCCGATACTTTGCTCTCGTGGGCCGGTACCGGGTCGCGACCCACCATTTGGGAAACGCTGATCTATTACATCTCACGTACAATAACATTTTTCTGTTCTATTTACTTATATTTGTGATTCTTTTCTTTTGTGAGTATTCCGTTTCACGTTTCTTTTGTTCTCTCCTTTTTGTATGGTTATTCACGAAAGTGGAATGGAATGGCAAATGTTATTTTTGTGTAGGCGCACAATAAACAATTTTTGACAGATATAAATATTTAATTAAAAAAAATTTACAGTAGTGGATCTATGATCGACTCCGGCGGCCACCACACTATTTTCTACCTGTATGATACAACAACAATGATAATATGTAATGACAATATTTAGTGACTGCAATCGAAAAGTTTGACAACGTGTAAATTAATTTTATTTTACAGCATTTCATTTATATTTGTTAATTGTTTTTGTAAATGTCTAACATAATTAATATTAAACTTGTAATATAAATAGTTATATGAACAAAAAATGAAATAAAATTATCCATACGCCAATTAAGATGTAATTTCAATTAATGTCAATCTTCACTAACATTATAAATGCGAAAATTTATGAGGATTTAGGTATCTGTGATCGTTATTTTTTACGCAAAAACTACTTATCAAAATTTCGCTGAAACCTGACATACATATAGTTTATGGCTTACTTATTTATTTAAACTTCGCTATACATTGGAAACAAACGGCGGATTAATACTAAAAGTATTCTCTACCAGTCAACCATCAAGCTAAGCAGAAAACATGCATAGCGGTATATAATAGAACAAGGCTTAACGCATGACATACTTATTACCTTTATATACGTGAACATAGCAACCGACGCCGGCAATAAGCTAGAATAATAAAAAAATATATATATTTTTTAAATGACATATTCGTTTAAGTAAACAAGTTCGATTTAAGTGCAATGAAGCAATGGTATGGTAAGTAGAGCCTCTTCCTAGTATTTACGACAATAACACCATAATAATACACAACATCCGTGATATCTGCCAAGGAATATAGAGCAATTTATGCTTCAATACCGCGAGGCTTTCTCTTCTTGTTGTTGATATAAATCTGCAATGAATCTAGAATACGTAATAACGAGTACCGGGAGTATAGAGCGTACGATGCTTGAATAGTCTCCCGCGATGCTCATCTACGTGAAATTTCAAGATACCCCCCCGCTATAATTTTATGCTGAATGCTATAACTACCTTTTCACGCTACTCTGTCCGTTTCAATGATCGTGGATTGTAATCTTTTCCGCGTCTTAATGAACATATATGTTATCTCTGATCGAATTATGTGACTCCTTGATTATTCTGGCGTTAATAAAATAAATTACAATAAATTATCACCATCTGATGATAAGTTGTTACAGCCATCCGTAGACATCAGACATCTATAATAACTAGCAGATCCTAGTAAAGGGCTTGACCCCACTTACCCCTGAATCTAAAATCATATACTTATGTTTCCTTTGAGTGTCTGGAAAATTTCATAAATAGGTTCGGATTAGACATTCTCAAAATGAAAGCAAAGTAGCAAAAGTAGAAATAAGAATACCGTTCTGTTAGAGACTATATACTAATATAACAGAATTATACGTCACTGATGCGTCAAGCTACTCTCAAATATAAATATAAATACTAATACAAACAGCAAAAAGTATTAAAAACTTACTAAGGTATTACTTCGACCCGTTATTACCCCTCGATTCATTACGTACTACTAAGGACTATTGGCTAGTATCCGCTAAGTGAATGGGTAATAGATGTATTACCCATTTACTTACTTTAATTTACAGTGGCAGTTGAAAATAAAAGCTTTGAAAACAGCCGTGGCCCATGATACAACCGAAGTCGAACCACTAAGAGCATACACTACCGACCTAAGCATATCACAATAAAAAATCATAAACAAGACAAATAAACAAACAGATTCGCATTTATAATATAAGTACGGATAAGGAAACAGCATAGCGCGTCTAGAATATCCTCCCGTGACGCTCATCTCGCGAAATTCCGAGATACACACGCTAACAAGACTCCGCTGCCTTTGTTTCGCTAGATTAACTGGCTAAGGAGTTCCTTATCTGCAGCCAAGTTAATAAGGTCGGATATTTTTGTGCTAGTTCCTTCCACTACGAAGTTATTCTCCAGTCTTAAGACGTAATTGCAAGGGTATATTCGTATTATATTTGCAGGGCATAATGCTTCTCTAGTAAATACTGTCTTTGTACTATCTTAATACGTCTTATTGGAGTAACGTTTATTTATTTTAATGATATATTGATTAAGACAATTAAGACGTCATTAAGATAAATCCGTACTTATAAAAAATGTTCTTTTTTATTTTCCATCTTTTACTAACCTAGTATATTTTGAATTTATTCAATGGTCAATCAATAAAAAGGAAACAATCCGTTATATATCAGTGTTTATGAAAGAGCTTATTTTGCGAATATGCAGAAATTTAAAGTACAAAGATAAAAGGTTTACCTTGCAAAAATAACTTGTACGTGAACATTGTTATATATAAGCTTTGTATAATACGAGTACATGAATGTTTAGATTATTTTATTAGCCATATAGCCAACACACAGGCAGACGTTGACTTCATAAATGTTATTATTTACGAGATTCGCTACGTGTGGTTATACACAGGAGAATGTCTTCGACGTGAGGTGGATGAAATTGAAACCTCTGGCGGCTACGTGACTTTAAAACCGATAGGTGTTCGAGGAAATCAAAATAATATTTGCCTTACCGACCTGTTTCACCGGTATTGGATATAAACGAGCTATGAGCTATTTCGTCGCTGCCTGTTTATAGGAGTAAAATATTTAAAAAAATCCTCATTTATCAACAAATGTAACAGTATGTATAACACTAAAAATGTAGATTTAAATGACGCCGGCGATACCTACCTAACTCTATAATAGAATTACAAGCAACGCCATCTAGTGCCAAGCAAACATGGTGTTTAGCTTCATAATGTCAACTTAAAGACGAAAAACTATTTTGTGGCTAACTTTATAAAAAAAAATATATTTTTTTAAATCGATTATTATTTTGTATAAACATCGATTTTAATAAAATCGATTGTGGGAAAAAGAAAATCGATTAATATAAAAATCGATTTCCCTCAGCCAATTCACATCCCTAATCACAACGATTCTAAAATAGTTTCTATAAAAATGTGAATATAAAATAATTGTAGTGACTTCCAAACCAGACAGAATGTGGACCCGTCAACTCCCCTCTAACAGAATTGTAACTTACTCGTCGACGATTAAACAAGTGCTTTACGAGTTCTCCGATTGGTTGCCTTCCCTTTGTAAGTCGTAGATAAATCTCATTCCTTTGAGGTGAAAATTGATCTTCAGTACCTTTGCTCCTGGCAATATACGTATAGCGTTTCCTTCAATTCTCTTCTGGGCACCCGAGTAGACTATTGATGTTCTGATACAATAAATAAGGTTCGATTGTATACACTAAGGGTGAAACGAAAGGAACGTACCTACTAGCTAGAATTTTGTAGTGTCTATTTATTTGGAAATATATTCGTAATTGTTATTATGTATGTAATATACAGATACAACAATGTACATTTTATTATATTGTTGAGTCTGTATATTGAAAATTAATCCCAATGTTATATAGAATTAATAAAAAAAATGAATAAAAGTGTAGGTCAATTCAATTCACTGACGTATTTTTATATTTATATAATTATACAATTGTTTCCTGTAAAATATGTAATGGCCAAATTTTCATTTATCACTATTTATTATTTATTATTTATTACTACGTAAGTATTCTATTATATTTATGTATACCATAAAATATCTGTACCAAATAAAATGATTTTTAGGTTTTCACCGGTATATAAGAATAAACTACATAAATTATACTCATCATTGTACTATGGTTGGACTAGATTTTTTATCAAATTTTTATCATGCAAACGCGCAAGCAGCCCACCTGATGGTAAGAGGTTACTGCCGCCCATGGACATTTTTAAGCAACTTTATATAGAACAGGGGTTCTAAATGAAGTCGACCACAGTTGTGTTGCTACTTCCGAGGAATGAGATGGTAGCCTCATATAAAACTGAGCCGGCAACCACCCCTTCCACCGAAACGCAAGAACTGCGCTAAAAATAGGTGTGGCGATGGTACTTCCTCGGTCAAACTACATTGGTTTTACCACCTGGCAGACTTACCATCAAATGGACTGCACGCTCGTTCACCTCCATATTAAAAAAAAAGCTTAGAATATTCCAACTAAAACTAAAATTACTTCAAAATATTCCAATGTATTCCTCAATTCGAAGGTCGAAAATAAAAACTAGGATGTACATATAACTACCAACAATCCTAAATTAGATCGACCATGAACTCTTGCGCGTACTATTCTACGTGGATAAAATAACAAAAGGCAGAACAATACGAGCGGAATATATCTCTCTACAAACAACGCTACCTGGCATAAGTAAACAGTTGAACATTTCATATAGAGACTCTAGACTCTTCATACTTGCACTATTGGACACAGAAGTATTTGTATAAGGCGCCTATTAAAGGTAGATGAGATTGTATAGCGAGAATTCATTAAGGCGCATACAAACGAATGCTCAGATTCAGAGTAATATAACAATAGAAATGACATCAAGCTTATTTGCAAGGTGATTAATTATTGTACGCTTTATATTAGCTTCACTTATAAGTGACAATGTAATCAAATCATACAAGTAAATTTTAATCTATTTCTTATTGTCAGACAGGAATTAAACTTATTTATACGAAATACGTAGCAATGAAGAATGCTGCTTAACTTATATGTAGAGTTACAACTGATTACAACTGATATCCCACCAGCCTTTTGTCTTGTTTTGTTTTAACTTAATTTGTAAACATTTTAATAAAATACGTATGAAACCTACACGCACCTTATGACTACCATATCGTGTATCTTCACGAGTAAATGAGTACCACATTTGATGCACAAAGAGTATCAGAATAAAATAGCCACAGATACATTGCTATCCCTTAGGACTAAGTTGAAATGCCTCGGATTAGTATTTCCCTTTCCATACCCTTCAACCCAGAATACAACACTTTATAACACTGATGCTATTAGGCAGTAAGTGCGGCGATGGTACTTCCGGAGTCGAGCCACAAAGAGTTCTACAACCTTTAACTTTAGATCAACTTAAAAAAAAAACACTCTTTCTACCATCATAGCCCCACTCTAGGATTTTCTCCTGTGCCGTGAGTACCATGGACACTAAGACGAATACACAAACACCCAGACCCAGAACAGAAATGTAAACTCATCATTCATATTTCTGTCTGGCCGGGAATCGAGCCTGGGACCCACTGCACGTCAGACCGGTATGGTGACCGCTCCGCCATGCGTGTCGTCTTGTAACAACTTTATACCTAGTTAGCGCTTTTTAAAATTTCTTCGACGCTAGTATTTCGACGTTAGTATTTCTATTAAATATCTGTTCTATGTTCAGAGTGCCGCCATTATCCCATCGGACGTCGATGGGAGCGAGCAAACACTCACCGCTGTCACCCTCGCCCCATCCCATATACCTTATAATAAAGCGATGTTATATTGTCTCCGATTATTGCTGGTATATAAATGAAACTATTTTCATGGTGTTTTGTGCTCATTCTGCTGGAATTGCAATGAATATAAGATATAACAAACTTTACATAGGTATATGTGTCAATAATTTAAGATCACGAAATTAGTGGTATTATACACGTTAAGATGTTTTCATCATAATGGACTGTTCACTACATTTTTTTAATGAACCCCTAAAAAATAATTTTGCTGTTTTTATAAAAGAAAACTTTACTATTATCCGTCTTTAAAAGGAATCGGCGAGAGAAAGTCCTCCTATTTTGCCGATGTCAAGGTTCTTGTCTAGATGTTCTATAAGGGTTGTGGCTTCTTTAAACCTTGGCAGACCAGATATGCAGCTCATAATCGGTGCTCCGTCGTAGGTTCGAAAACACAGCATTAATTAAATAAAATACAATTTACACGAACTTTTATTCTAGTTTAAAGCAAGAATTATAATATTTTTCTATATTATAATCTAAATTTTCTATATCATATCCAGAACACTTTGACCAGTAAAGACAACGGACATGGCATGTATAGTATTGTATATGTATAGGACATTCCTTTGGAGTTTGTTTTTAAATTAAAAGTTGCCTTATATTCATTTCTATTTGAACGATGTAATTTGTCATTAAAAAATGAAGGGTCTAAAATAATTCTTATTTTAATGTATTTATATATATACGCATTTTATTAGGTACAATTATATCTCTGAATAATTTTCCACTCATTGCCGTATGCATAAAATTGTCAATTAGCAACCATTCTGTATATTAATTAGATTTTAATAACAAATTAGGCATATCGCAATGACCACGTACATTCAGGTGGAATACATGCCCGTTAACTATTTTTATCTTATAAAAATATTAGAAGCGATAGCACCATCGTAATCGAATTAACAGGTCCTTGTAAATAATATCCATGCATTCATTAGCCCTATTAGATCCACTTTTGCACATGGATGTTCCGTCATGTTTTTGCCAACAGCCAAAACCGGCGTGGGTATCGACGATACAAAGAAAGACGTTGTTGCCCATTTACTAGATTGTTATGGAAGTAGCAAACGATAATGCAGTTCACCAGATGGTGAGTGGCAACTGTCGCCCATGGACATCTGTAATAAATCCCAGATAAGATCAGCGTTTTACCTAAGGTTGGCCACATATGTGTTGCTACCTTTGAGGTCTAAATTAGAACGCCTCATATAAGTATGTCTCCCTAATTACGCCCTTCAGAGCAATACTCACCATACCACACCACCATAACATCTGATAACATCGTTGTTATTAGGTAGATATAGGTGTGGCGGTGGTGCTTTCGGAGTCGACCCACAAAGGGTTCTACCCCCTTCAAATTGCCATATTACACGACAGCACAAATTATATACAGTACAAAAGCTTATCATACAGATCATTATCTCGGTGCAAATTCCAATTCGATAGTAAAGTAGCGAACTTTATTAGACTAGCAATCAGGCTTTCGAAGTTCATTAATTTCTATCATGGGCGAGCTGTGGAGTATCGACAAAGCAATAATTAATTCGCCTGAAAGCTACGGATCAGGAGGAATAATAGTGGGGCTGACACTTCAATGGATGTTCCCTCCCTCAGCATGAGATATACTGGGATTATACCATAGATATATTTTGAAATATTTCTAACGTAGCAGTTCTTGCGTTCCGGTGGATGGGTGTTGCCGGCTCACTCATATTTGAGGCGACCATCTTAGTCCTTACGAGCAACGCATCTGAGATCGGCTTCAGGTGGATACCTGAAGCAGATCTCAGATGCGTTGCTCGTTCATATGTAACAAGGATTTGTTACATATGAAATTATTATTACAATGCATGTGATCAGTTGTCTGGATTATTATTATATCATTCTAATATTTTAATAAACTATTTGAGACCTACAAAACGAGCAGAGCTCTGCGAAGTTATTCGATTAGAACAAATACCGGTGGGAGCTTATCTTCAAAGCGAGAGAAGAGAAATAGCGCTTCAACTATTTTTATCGTTCTACTGAAGCGAATCATCGCATAATGACTACTCCAGTAGGCTCATAATATAACATTTATTAAAAATCTATATCCTATTAACTATTTCATATTTCAAATTGAATATATTTTATGTTATTTATTTACAAATTAACATTTTCCTAACCTATGATTTTATATTGGAATTACATTTAACACTACTCATTATATCATTTTGAACAATACTATATTACAAAATGACGCACATAGTACGCGAATATAGTTACCGTAAAAGTGATTATTCCTTATATTCTACATAATTAGAATATACGAAATAATCACTTTTACAGTAACTATTATAAAAGAAGCTAGCTTTCTGGTCTTACCAAAAACTAGGACATTGTATGGCAAAAATACCCTTAAATACTAAACCCATTTAATGCAATTAAGACCAAATTGGCGGAATACATAATTGAAA
>DWNE01006391.1:0-13097 GCA_018249875.1 Cecropterus toxeus
CAAAATAGAACTAGTACTTCCCATAAACTCAGAGAGCTGAAATTTGGTACAGAGCAAGGGTTCAATGGCCACATAAAGGGAAAACTATAAAAAGTAGGATAATTTAAGATCCGGAGTACATGGTGACCCTGATTAGAAAACACAAGAGTTCAACCAAACTATTAAAGATCGACATACCGCCTTTACAAAAAATATTCAACTTGATGGGCCGCTTCATTTGATGTCAAAAATCGTAGGTCTGAGTATCTGATGAAAAACCCTCAGCTTAAAATAAACTATGTCAAATAAGAAAATCTAATAAAATAAATCAATAGGCCCACGCTTCTACAAAAAGAAGTGAAATCCCACCAAAATCATTCTGTAAAAAACTAGCCAAGTCTCGACGGAGCTGCTTGTTTATCTCTAAAAAGTTAAGAAATCTAGACAAGTCGTGCCAAGTCTAAGCTTTCTTATTGCGATTTTTTCATTATTATAGTTTATGTTGTGTGACTTGGCCGTTGATTTGTACCCACTATTGTCCGTGTATTGAGTCTCAACATTTACTGGATAAGACTTAGGACTCAAAATTTTTATACATTAGTAGGGGGTGGGGAGGAGTCCTAAATTTCGTGACGTCACATTTCAAATAAATGTAAGTATTAATGTCTCGTTTATAATTTGAGAACTGCTGTTTTAATTTTTAAAAGCTTTTATTTCACTTGCAATGTTTGTATGTATGTTTGGGTCTAATCTTGCAAGCTGCATTTAACCCACTTCTCAGTGCCCGATTGAGTTGAAATTTGGAACACACATTAAGTTCTGATGACAATGCAATTATATGTAATCAATAAAGTTATAATTCCAAAATGGCTGCCGCAACAAAATGGCGAAATACATATTTTTGTCCAACCCATCCAACATGGGTATCAGATGAAATTTATTAATTTGTAGATTCAATACAGTACGAAAAAAGCTTGTTTTTAAAAATATTTTTTATATAATATAATTTCCATGTGTAAAATTATAAAATGTGACATCACACTAGGGAGGGGGAGGGGGGGGGCACCTGACACATGTGACCAGAAATTGAGAGACCTGTGAAAAGAAAGAGAAGGGGTACAAAAGTCTGTGCCGTAATTTATGGATGAGCCCTAAGGGGGACTTAAGCAGGCTGGTGGGTTGTGCTATATATTAATATACATCGTGGCATTTTTCATCGCATTTATTACGATGATACATATATCGTCTTTTTCGTATTACAATGCAGATATGTCGAATCTACATTTCATTGCGATACGAAGCCGGAAACGAAAGGAAGAAACGTTAAAGTGAGATGGGTCAAAATGTACGAGTCTAGTAAGTGTTAAACGTAACTCTTTTGATAATTACGTATAAATTAATTGTTTTACACAACAATGTCTGCTAGCCTCATTTGTTATCGTACAATACAATGCTACATTACGTAGGTATATAACTACATTATGGTAATGCGAACAAATAGGTATGTTAAGATATTTCTGGTTTATTTGTATTTGAGATAATTAAAACACGAATTTATTATTACATACAAATTCGTTATGTCTTTTGTCTGCATTCTTTGCTTTAGATAATGACAGTTGATAATGAGTTAAAATTATACTCGTATATAAATGTAGATTTAGGTGTTTTTTAATACATGATCTTCAAAGAAATAGAGACTTGGTACGTTTATTCAAATATAATAAAATCAAGGTTTATAATGGAATCGAAAGGTATATTTACGGAATTTTATGGAATTTCCAAATTACTTTTTACATGACATCTATGATTTTTGATGTGGAACATCTATAATTATCTTTTTTTTTTTCATATATATTTGGTTATATTTAATTTTTATCGCAATCTTGACATATTACTTGTACAAACACGATGTTTCACATCTGCCAGTCGTCCCGTGACGGCTGACATTTTTCTTTAAGGGAAAGTTAAACAATTTATTTTAATATTATTATTTAAATACCTGAAGCTCGTTTACTACGCCCTTCGAACTAGAACGATGCTTATTATTAAGACGACCCGCGTGGCGGAGCGGTCATCATACCGGTCTTACGCGCAGTGGGTCCCGGGTTCGATTCCCAGCCAGACAGAAATATGAATAACGAGTTTAGATTCTGTTTTGGGTCTAGATATGTATAGAGTCGTCTTTGGTGTCCATGGTACCCACGACACAGGAGAAAATCCTAATGTGAGGCTATGAGTGTAGAAAGTGTGTTTTAAAGTGTTCAAATCAGTAACGTACATTTGACCTATATTCTTCATTACTTGGAAATACTGAATGTAATTCATCTACATATACTTATAACGTTCACCTTTATTCTTATTCTTGGAAGAAAGTTTACGAAGCAGTTGACACAGTTCGTTTGTATGCAAATCGAACCTCTCACCGTTGACAATGTTATCAACTATTTGCTGATAACACGAGATATTCATGTTTTATCTTCATTGTTATTTAGTATTGCCTTATAGCTACGCAACGGCAATTTGTTTTAATGATAATGTTTATAGTTTCATAGGAAAGTAGACGTATTTCATTTAAGTGGTTTCAGCTGCCTACGGAAATGTGGAACCTAATCTCTATCAACAAATTGGTAGAACCAGTGTAGTTCGACCGGGGAGGTACCACCGCCACACCTATTTCTAGCGTGAAGCTATTCTTTTTAATTTGCTAGACGATATTAGGATTAGATACAAGAATATAATTCAATTTGCAGAAATTTTGAATTCGATTCCTTTCTTCCTCACCGTGCGATAATACATTTTCACAATTGAATCATATAGGACTTTAGTGTTTTTCTTACAAAAGTTATAAACAGATGTGACATTTTGTCTTGGCAATTCTTTAGTGGAAAACAGTTGTCATTTTCACCTTCGCAGTCCATGAATCAACAAAAACAAATGTAGGTACTTACATATTTACGTATTCTCACTGTTTTCGTAATAATTGTTGTGTA
The DNA here is from genome assembly GCA_018249875.1 of Cecropterus toxeus. Classification (NCBI taxonomy): domain Eukaryota; kingdom Metazoa; phylum Arthropoda; class Insecta; order Lepidoptera; family Hesperiidae; genus Cecropterus; species Cecropterus toxeus. The sequence goes on from DWNE01006391.1 coordinate 2,970, forward strand.
GATACAAATAAGTGGATTAAATTAAACGGTATGTTATATTTTTTCACCTAAGAAGGAAATAGATATTACCATATATCTATGTATAGCTTATATATATAGCTTTGTCCCACCACTCCGTTCGTTCGGGTTATGTACCACGATAAGAATTAGGTATATGGTTATTGATAACAAATACACGTATATCCTCACAAACGCATTATAATATTAGTATGACGTAAGATATTACTCGGTTTACTATTTCGATCTATGACTGAAATGGAAATACTAAAAAAGTTTTTTTTTTATTCATAAATATATTTCACAATAGAAATTTGTGTATAAACACATAAAAAATCTACCGAATAAAAATAACGTTGAACGTTGAATCGCTTTCTCGTGTAAGGTCACATTGCGACTGTTTGTTTGTTTACTTTGAATAAACAGTGCGTATGTGTATTTATAATCGATAGTTCGTCTATGGCACGTGTTGCCGCGGCTGTATGGAAATGATACTACATCTAATTATAGAACACATGTTTTAGCCAGTGTTGCTATGTTCAAGAGCTATGTTCCGCGTCTTCTCGTATTACCGATCGTAGTGTTATATAGCTATGTCGATCAAGGAATGGCTACTGATGTAGGAGTCATGCTGTCTTGCGATAACCTACTAATGATGTTGTTTGTGTCGTAAATTGTTACTATGAACATTACTAGCTAATAATTGAGTATTCGTATGCGTCTTGAACTGTATGTCTGACGATGTATTTTCAGATTAATAATAGAATTTGAAAGATTAATGTATTAGTAAAAGCTACTATAGTATATTCAGCTGTTTGTTACAAATGATTGTATCTTACAAATTTAGGAACATAAAAAATATGCGTTGTTATATAAAATGTTATTTTAAGTGAAAAGTAAAAAAAATGTTGGAATATATTTAAAAGCTGATTTGATTGGAAATGACTGCAGAGGTTATATTACAATTTTCAAAATTTCAGTGTGCTAGCGTTGCGTTTAACGCAAGGCACGAAAAACAATTACAGTGGATTTTATGGACTTTGCTTTGAAGCTTTGAAGTCAATGAAACTGATTATATCAAGAATCGATACATCGATCGATACATAGCAATACAAATATTCAATGAAACCAATTAAACGTACGCGCCTTATCGATTAATCGGTTTGCTAATAACAATTAACGCTCGTAATATTACGAGAGTGCGCCGACACACGCGAGCGACGCGCGCGCGTTCCACGGATATCCACTATCAATGGTGCACGGTACAGTAAAAGTTATGACAACAATATGCGTTATAAAACTAGCGGCGACGTCGAAAACCGACTCCAGTTCGCCCGCGAACCGCGCAAGGTCAAGTACATGCAGGCTCTTTCGAAAACAGTCGACCGGCAGCGCCAACTGTGATGTGACAACGGCATTGTAATAAAAAATAAAAAATATATACGTCGGAAATAAAATAAACGTCTAAATAAAATTCAAATCTAGAACGCCGGGTGCCGATTTAAAAACAAACGCGGGCGAACTACGCACGCGCACGCGTGTTCCAAATTTAAAAGCGCGGATCTGTGCGCCGAGAGTTTTCCCGCGAAAACGTTGTGCTGAAGAAAATTGTGGACGGACGCTTCGATTTTCTTTTGTTCTTCTTTAACAAGAAGACTTGTTGTGAAGTAAAATTGTTCTTGTAAAACATCAAGTTGGGGTCCTACGCAGATAATTTTGCAGAGTAAGTATTTATTACATGTTGTGTTTATCAACGTCTACAATATAAATTACAAAAAATACGTTTGGATTGTTTTACCGGCCAACGTTTTTATTATAGTGTGAAATTGTAAATTTTATAGGTGTGAAAAATATCGGCAAAAATGCATTGATCTGTAGTCAGAAAATATTCTAATATTATTTCGACAACCCTTTAGAAGTTTATTGTTTGCTTTGGTCTCTACTTGACGCCGTCCTAACCAGGATTTTTTATGTTATTAACGTAGCAAAAATTGTGCTTTCCGCTTGATGTTTGATGACGACCCGCGTGGCGGAGCGGTCACCATACCGGCCAGACAGAAATGTGAATGATGAGTTTAGATTTCTGTTCTGGGTCTGGGTGTTTGTGTATTCGTGTTTGTGTGTCCATGGCACCCACGACACAGGAGAAAATCCTAGTGTGGAGCTATGAGTGTAGAAAATGTGTTTTTTAAATGATAAAAAAATGATGCTAATCAGTAACTATTATTTGTGGATATCTGTAATCATTCACAATGATTGGGGCCACAGCTCCACGAGGTCGATTCACTGCTATCCCTAAGATGGATTATGGATCACGGATAGATTATGATAGGTCTTCATACATAGGTCATGGTTAAGACTATTATTCCTGGATCGCCTCGTCTCAATTTCCCTAGCTTATGATTATTTCCATACCCTTTACACCAGAATACAGCATTTTCATATCGCTTCTATAATAAACATTGGTGTTAGAATAAATAAAAATGTTGAATGATTTATTTTATAAGCGCAATGAAACCTAATTCCAAATACTTAATATATGCACATAGCATTATAATCAAATATTAATATACATATTAAGTTAGAGTGAAAAATATTTCTTCCGATACGAGAGGCCTACTCAATTTTTTATACTTATACAAATTGTAATTAACGCCAACTATATTATACGGACAAAGACTTTTACAACTTATATAAGAAAATATATATAGTAACTGGTAAAAATACAAATAATTAAAAATATTGTTATTTATTGAATTGCTCTACTTTATTGAATTACTGTCGCAACTGGCGTCATTACCTTCTATTTCTTCTATATACCTAGTAGGTATTTTTTCAGGTGTTCATAAGTTATACCTATTACCTACAACTTATCTATACCTAAAAATGTCTTGTAAAAGAAAATTATATTACCCATATCTTCGTAAATGTTATCTGCTCATTAGTTATAGGTATTTTATTCACATAAATAAAGAGCTTTCTATAATTATAAAAAAGTGTTATTTACATATATTACATGCCTGGGATATAGCGCTTTAGTTATATTTTATCTACCTCCTTCCGGTACCGGAGACATTCACTTCCTATCCTTTGAATACCAGTCCGTTAATTGTTCTTAACATGTTAAAATGCTGAGTAAATTGTTAAGTTATTATTTAATTATTTAATGTAAATACCTATTCCTAAATTGCATGATTTTTATTACTAATTAAGTATTAAGTATAACATACGACATCTCTATGAATACAACGAATTTGACAACGATTAACTTCATTTGCAGCGTAATTTAATCAAATAGGTACCTGTTTTGGTATCTAATTTGTATATGATAAAAATAGTATAATGAATGTTATAAAAATGGTAAGAAACGTTTATATTATCAGACTTAAAGAAATTTAAAGGCTTGTAAAATAAATATGTAAGTCTAGTGAAAGAAAAAGGAGTAAGAAATCCTCTAAGTGGATAAATTTTATTATCACTACATCTATTATTTTTTATTATATATAGTAAAATAAAGCTATACAAAAAGGGAAAGATAAAACTGTTTAGATTTTTTGTCAATGGATTCCCTTTTATTATGGTATTGATGAGTTAGTGTTATCAATGAAAAATATGCAAATCATACATTAATTATCATCATTTGATAATAATAATATACCCATTAGAAATCATAAATGAAACAGCGACCCGCATTCTCTATCGCATTTTATTTATGTTATTGTAGAGGAACATAACATTATAGATCAGAGATTCGCTTCCTAGTCATTGTGTTGTCCATTGTCATCATTTGTAAATGTCTCTTGTGTCTGCTAGACGTCTATGCGTCTGCGCACACCCACATTGAACGCACATTACTAATAGGCATTGAAATTTAGTGCAATTTTTAAGCCGGGCACATCCGGCCGGATTATCATTGATCCGGTCCGGACGTCCGATCGGATCTGGTAGAATTGATTAAATAAGGACTTTTTTGTTCGTACACAATGGACTGTTTATGAGATAATCAATTGTCAAATATAAGAAGTTATGAACATACAAATGCTTTAATTATACAAAAGGAAAAAAAATGTATCGTAGTAAGGAAATATGTAGTGATAATTTTCACTTCTTGTAGAGTTAAAATATAGTTAAAATATATAATATCAGTTTTTATACTTATCGGCCTTATTGTTGATAAAGGTGTCATAAGTATTTAGGGTATCGACTCACATGTAACATCGCGATTATTATGCTGAAAATTAGTGTCGACTGATTTCGTAACTGTTTCTGGTATGACACTAGATCCAGTAAAAGTTTATTGATACCAGATCCGCCGGTCTACCGAATACAGTATTAAAGACGGCAATCCCTAATAACAAACCGAAGTGGTCTGATGAACGCAAGATGCATACGGAATAAGCGTAGCATTATCTTGTTTATGTTTTCTCCTAAACAGTATAAATTGCTATGTATGTTGCTATTATTTGAATTATTTGAAGTTTCTTCGTGTATTTTTGGCCATATATTTAAATGGTTCACTTTTATATAAGGATGCATGTGATTTACTTTAGATAGAAGCCCTGTTCTGTATGATGTTGCTTACAGATGTCCATGGTCGGCAGTGGCCACTTACCATCAGGTGTACTGCCGCTACTACTTCAGTCTAATAAAAACAATACGGATTATATTAAAATGTACAACTTTTCATTATTAAATCTTGAAGCACCAGATGTAAGATAAAATGCTACCCTTGAGGACTAAGTTGGACGTCTTTGATAAATATGTCTCTCTTAGCACACCCTTTAGACCAGAATACAACAGCGTTTTATACTACTGTTATGAGGCACAAATAGGTGTGGCGGTGGTGCTTCCGGAGTTGAACAACAAGGAGCTCTACTACTTTCTATACATAAATATTTTCTAGCACTAATTTACCAATATCAACATGAACTATTTTTGTTTTAATTTCCTTTTTACAAAATATACCTTCGCGACCTCCGACACATTAGGACTAAAAAAATAGGACAAAAGGGTTCATTATGGCCAACAGTGCGAAACTGGGCCTTTTGTTCACAACCAGGAATTCTCTTAGACATTCAAAATAGATGAATGACTGAATAAGAACATTGTCATTAAAGTTCCCATAGAGATAATGTAAACATTCATCACTTACATAATGTAAAATTTACATAATATACATAGCAGGAAAGACAAAAAATATTCAGCAATAATTTTGTATTTGTACAACATTTTTTCTTACATATGATTTGTGGTATTACGATTGTTTCTAGTAAATATAACATACACATATAAAAAAACTGATATTTCCATTGTTAATATTATGCAAACCATATTTAAATACCATGCTTGTAATTAAAACTTTTTGTTTTGGTTCAAATGTACTCATTATGAGGTGTCTTGACTATGTGCCTACTAAGTTAATTAATTATTTATATATTTATAAAAGGGGCTTTTAATATATTTTCTTAATTTATCCTGACAGAAACGTCGCGCAAAAACTAAAAGGAAGGAAGATCACGACTGAATCATTTAACGAGCTACAGAACTATTTGTAATTCACCTTTTTGTGTGCAAATAAAATCGTCACCATTATACAAATTTAATCGATTATAATATTCAATTGCGAAAGTTGGCGACTCTGACAATTCGTTATTGTGACGAATTAACACGCTTCACGCCTCCTTAGCCGCCGGCGAAATTAATATTGTTTGTGATGTTTTTTTTGATAATGTTTAGAAGTAAAAGCATTGTTCTAGCGTATTTATTACTTGAATATAACTAGAGGCAGAGTAAGGCATTTATAAAAGAGCGAGACAGAAAGTGATTGAATGAAAGAATGAGAAGTTGAATGGGAGAAAAATAGAAGCGAGTTACGAATTGGACAAGAAAAGCAAAATACAAAGAGGCAAAAAACAAAGAGTCATATAGCATTAAGTCTTCATCGCATATGATTGACGTAATAGACGTTTAATAATTCTAGTTGATGTCGGTCCCACAGCAAAGTCTTTAACTCCCAGGAGTAGCAACGCATCAGTTAGGACGTTACCACGAAGGCCAGGAAACGTTCGCATCAAGCATCATTACAATAAGTGGCTCCATAAGATCGTACGTTTGTTTTAACGCTCATCACTACCGCTTGCAACGCCAAGCAAATGACGCCCGTACCTTGAAGCAAATGTTCCTTTACATAAAAAATACTTTAAGTAAAATATATTGTAAGCAAACTTCCATACTAACAATAACTCCTGCTTCACTTTTTCTTCTAATAATGTAATGTATTGATAACCAAAACGAATAATAACTATATTTAAATATAGCAGGAAGTTTAAAATTTATAATGATTACACATATATTACACACATATATTAATTTAGAACACACAACACATAACAATAATGTGTATTGTCAAACGATCTTAATCAGTTGTTTGACGAAGATTAATTAATCTGTCATGTAAGTTTCAATGCAAACACATAACGACTAATGCATTTGGTAATCGAATAATAAAAAATAAAGAACTTTTTCATATCAAGGCATCGTGTTTTATTTGGTAAAATGCCAAGTGGTCAAAATTAAATCATAATAATTATTAAACATTTGACGATAAAACGAAACGTCATTATTAAACATGAAATAACCACAAAAAGGTAAAGCGGTTGATAAACAAAGGAGCGAAGAAGAAGTTCGTGCTCCTTCAACATGTAATAACGGCTTAGATAGAGCCTGTTTAATATAGGGTTCGTTACAAATGTCCATAGGCGGCAAAAATATTAATTATGAAACCTATTATGTCTGCGTGCTCGTGTGCTAATTTAATGTTATAAAAATGCTTCATTTTGAGAATAATTACAGATTGGTTTGGTGGTTAACGTTTGTATCCAGATCTGTCAAAACTAGACGAGCAGAAATGAGAAGAAGCAAGTTGCATATGTTTTAAGTATAGGTAGTATAGGTACATCTTCAACTTATCTTGACAGTTGTATTTCATTCTACGAGTATATTAGTCACTTCATTAATTTTATAGGTCCGTAAGTGAGTTGGCGGTTTAGGAATATTGAATGCTTATTTAGTTTTCATTTCATTTGCAGCAAATTCGACGGTAACTTTACATTTTACATGACGTTATCCTGATGGGCACCTGTATGTTAATAACCTCAAAACATGTGCTTTATGTTATTGTAATAAATGTTTCTTAATATGGTGAATTGATTGTAGTGCGTATGTCTTATAAATCCAGAAAAATGATGAGCACTACAAGCTAGCTTACGACTCTAGCTGACTTTCTTCATTTGAATGAAATGAAAAATGTACCCATAAATTGGCAGGTACAAACAATTTTTGAAATTTATTATCAGATATGCATTTTATTTGATGTTGACGAGCGCCGAGTATAATTTGAACGATATGAGTAGAGATCCGGAAACATCTATCTGATTGTGTCAATGATAAAATATCTAGACTTTTCGTACCCATTACTATCTAAATTTCGATAGATATTTTAAACAGGTTTAGATTATGTTCTAGATGTATCAATGAAAAGGTTTTGTCAAATCAATCGAATATAGAGATGTACCTAATCATGTAAAATTATAGACGGTAAAATAGAATATTTTGTTGAACTATATAATTTATTTGTAGTATTTATAACTCTGTTCGATACATTTATAAAAATAATAGCTTATGCCCGCGGCTACGTCCGCTTCGGCCATGTCTATGAATATCCTGCGCATTTATCCAGGTCACTATCTGTGCGCCAAATTTTACCCAAAACCAACCAAAATGAGTAGACCATCTCAGTCCTCGGGAGTAGCAACGCATCTGTGATCGACTTCAGATAGAACTCCTGTTCTATATGAATTTGCTTACAGATTTTCATTGATAGCAGTAACCATTTACCATGAGGTGGACTGCATGATCGTTTGTTACTTTATTCTGAATAAAAAACCTCCATGTTCACGAACTATCGCCTTTATAATATTTATATATAGTGTAGAAAGCATGTTAAAGCGTGTTATATTTATCTTAATAATTGAAGTTGTTAAATCTAGTTGCTTTTTCTTATTTTTATTCTTTGATATGTTCACTTACACTGCACTTCCTATTAATTATGACTATTGTATATTCTGTAATGGGGTATCACACTGAACCAAACGAATTGTAATAGTAATAATCAATATTAAAAAAGTCGATGGTATATTAATTTAAAAATAAATAAAAACGTTAAAGATAAGTTTACTTTAGTTTCTATCTGGTTGTATATGATGATACATGTATATTTCGACAGGAAGGTAGCCGCAGCGCGGTACGGCGAGTGGCGCGCGCGCACCATGATCGCAAGCATCAAGGGCTTCTGGAAGGTGTGCCGCTATGGTGACATGTACATGGTAACGTATCCATAGCAACTACGCGTTCTAATAAAAACATCTTGATTTTCTTATAGTATATGGTGTCCATAGAAGTAGTACAAGCTCCTATGGACATGGAAGATACCTAAGATACAGTCCTTTTTGAGGACGTGTGCTACCTCTAAGGCATTGTTGGAGTGTCTTGTTTAAGTGTTTTAGTTTTAAGTTTATTTTTGTTGTAAGGCAGAAATAGCGCTGTTACTTACGGAGTTAAACCGAGATGCAATCCACTTTAAGTAGGTGATGCAATAAGATTAAATGAAAATAGTAATTATATGTCTTATAAATGTAGAATCCCAAAAAACGATAAGATGGATAATAATTTCATTCTCAGTAGACATAGTAGTTTTATATTACTAGGGAAATAGACAATTAAACTACTATGTCTTCACATAGTTCAACTACGAATGATGTCATTAAATAGTTTTGATTACTTTTCGGTCTGTTTTTGGATGACCTTAGATTACAAGGCACAATAATTTCGAACCTCCTATCAATAGTGATTATATAAGTAATAATTTTCTATAATTTATGTTATTAGCGTGTATATCGCCAAAATATGGTATGTCCAAGGACCATATGTCACCCCGTATCACCGAACCTTGTCTAAGTAGAACAAGGCGATGAATATGACACGGCATTAGAGAGGCGCGAACAAAAATTCCGTCGATAAACTAAATACATACGATTTATACAAGACACATAGATAGGTAGGTACGTAGCAACAATATCTATACAAGTAAATAAAATTGAATTGTGTATTGTAACATCAAAATAACATCTTTGTACTATGCATAGGAAGATGTATAATGTATATGGTACTTATAACAAAAATCGCTTACTTTTTTTTTGTCTGTATGTCTGTTTGTTCTGGTTTATTTCCCAAACAGGACTGATTTTAACGAGCCGTTCACTGGTACATAGCTGATGTTACAAGAACAATTTGCGTTCCAAGTAATTAAACTAATATCCAACTAAACTAAAAACTAACATCCTTAGAAAGATATGTATCTGTGTTATAAACAATGCTTGTTAAAAGTGCTGAAGGTGTAACATTTCACCTACATGTAAATACGTCAAGTTATATTTTTAACGTGAGTGTAACCGCTGGTCTCAGGTGATCAGTAATATAAGTTGTCGTTGTAATGCAACATTGTCTTTATGCAATATATGTATCAATTACGGCTCATATGTAATACATGTTTATATTATTCAAGTATCCTTATATAATTAATTATCAATTTTATTTTTATATGACTACGCCAGTGGGAGAGAACTTGATATTTTTGGCAATCGTATGTCGGTGTTCGGTAGGTGGGAACCAAAATACAGAACATTTGATATTGTGTGCAACACCTTATAATTATTTTTATAATATGTTTCAACCTAAATTACTCAGATTAAAATATATTACATAAATTCGGTTTACTTTGTTGCGTTTATAATTGGTTTTCCTCATTTCGAACGAATTTAATATTGAATTTGGATGCAATTATACAAAACTAATTCAGAACTCGAAGCGACGTTCCGGTTCGCGTAGCAGCTACGTAAATAAGTTTCAGCGTTGTTGAACAGTGTACAAATTGTACCTACATCTATCATTTCGATTGCGCTGAAATGTGTTTTAAAAACAAAACGCATCTTTTTACATGGTTGAAATGGAATAGGCGTTTGTCTTCCATCTCACCTGATGGAAAGTGTAGATGAAGACGAAGGTGGTACACGC
>DWNE01006392.1:0-13097 GCA_018249875.1 Cecropterus toxeus
TTTTTTTATGAGAACTCTCAGATGTGCAGGTTTCCTCACGATGTTATCCTTCACCGTAAAGCAGTGATAATTAAATTTTAATTTTAATACGCACATAATTTTAGAAAAATCAGTGATGCGTGCCTGGGAATCGAACCTCGGATCCTCGATTGAGAGACCGAGTTTCAACCATTAGGCTATCACTGCTCAAATTTTAATAACGCCAAACAAAATGTAGCGTGAATAAATTTCCGACTACTATCAAAGTTGTCTATTCAGTTTAGTTTTTAGCAGGTTATAAAACAGGTTTGCTTAGAAACTAATAATTTATTAATACCTTAACTTAATATGTTCACATGAATAAAGATGTATTCATCCACTTATCAAGTTGTATATCCATTACCTTTTTTCATTGCTCATGGCACCATCACCAAACCTACTTCAATGCTAAGCAATGCTAAGCGCTGTGTTCTCGTCCCTGTAGTTCCGGGATTAGAATAGGGAAACGGTATCCTTTTCCTGTCGTAAGAGGCGACTAAAAGGGGCTTCCGGGGTTGCGGGCGACAAGACTGGGAGCTCGAATCGTCCAGCCAGGTGACCCCGGGTAGGACGGCGGTATTGGTGGTCGCATGCCGTCTAAAGACCAGACGGTGTGGTGGGCCCAGCTTCTCATTTGGGTGGAGCCCGTTGGGGCAATGCGCTCAGAAGACTCCGGTGGCCGGTACCTTTACCTTTTTACTGCCGGTACCTTTTGAAGGTTTCCCCCTCGATAACAAAAAAAAACGCTGTGTTCTGTTTTGAAGGGTAAGGGAAACATACTTACATAGGAAGACATTTAGGTTGGTAGAACCAGTATAGTTCGACCGGGGCGGTCCCACCGCCACACCTATTTCTAGAGTGAAGCAGTTGCCTTTCGGCGGAAGGGTGTGGTTACCGGTTTACTTATATTTGAGGCGACCATATTAGTCCTGCAGAGTAGCAACGTATGTGTGATCGACTTCAGATAAAACTCCTTTTCTGTATGAATTTGCTTACAGATGTCCTTGGGTGACATTAACCACTTACCATCAGGTGGACTGCATGCTCATATTTACTTTACTCTATCTATCATCCTTTTAAAGTCCACTGCTGGACATAGGCCTCCCTAATCAGCGCCACTGCGACCCGTCATGGTATCTTAATCAAGCGGTTACCCGCCGTCTTCTTCAAGTCGTCAGTCCACCTGGTCGAGGGGCGGCTTACTCCTTTTGCCCAGACGTGGTCTCCATTCGAGAACTCTTCTACCCCGTCGGTTATCTGCCCTACGATGTGGCCTGCCCATTGCCACTTCAGCAATTCTACTTTACTCTGATAAGGATAAAATATTCGAAGCTTTGCAAATGACGACCCGCGTGGTCGAGCGGTCACCATACCGGTGTGACGCGCACAGGGTCCCGGATTCGATTCCCGGCCAAACAGAAATAATGACGAGTTTAGATTTCTGTTCTGGGTCTGGGTGTTTGTGTGTCCATGGCACCCACGACAAAGGAGAAAATCCTAGTGTGGGGCTATGAGTGTAGAAGGCGTGTTTTTTTTAAACTTAGTTCTCTGCGACGCATATTTAGTTGACCTCATGTAGGATTCTAATCTTTATTCCAGGGTTGATCGGAATCCTACCTGGTTGCCAATCGTACTATATATATGTATATATATGTAGTGTAGTGTATTGAATGAATAACGCAAAAATATTATATTTACTACACCAAAATCTAACAAATAATCCATAGGTTTTAAATCCAAAGTTCAGGAACTCGCCTTTACATTAATTTTAATAGAAGCATGTCACTTTTATTTCAAAGATATAAGTATAAGTAGTATAGATTTATTAAAAAAAATAATTTTGAAAATCGGTCTAGAAACGGCAGAGAAATCGGTGAACACACATAAAAAAAAATCATACAGTGGAACGTATAACCACCTCCTTTTCGAAGTCGGTAAAAAAATTTATATTTTTGTCGACATGTTATGTTTTGTCCATAAAATATCTGTATGTCTTATGTGTGTATGAGCAGTGATAGCCTAATGGTTAAAACTCGGCCTCTCAATTGATTTTTCTAAAATTATTTGCGTATTAGAATTTAATTATCACTACTTTACGGTGAAGGAAAACATCGTAAGGAAACCTGCACATCGGAGAGTTCTCAAAGGTGTGTGAAGCCTACCAATTCGCACTTGGCCAGCGCGGTGGACTATGGCCTAAAACTCTCTCACTCAGAGAGAAGACCCGTGCCCAGCAGTGGGACAATAATGGGTTGACGAGATATGTGTATTATTACTATATTTTAATAGCTTACTTTGAAAAATACTATATTTTATCGACGAAAGGGTAACCGTAATCGCAGGTGTCCATGGGCAGTATCGGCTATTTATTATCAGATGAACTGCAAGCTCATACTATTTTAATATCTAATAGCTGAGTTACTTCTATTTTTAATAAATAAAAAAAAACATATGCATTTTGTTACCATTAAAGAAATGTTAGAAGATTAATTTATTGAGACCGAGTGCAGAAAATATTTTTAGCATGATTCTAAGAAATTGTGTAAGAGAAATTACGTTTGTCATCGCCTAATTTTATTTTCTACGTAGCTGTATCAATAAATTGTACTATTAAAATTTTAACACATTATTTTATTCCTGACTTGACTATTATTATTTAATATTTAACAAATTGGCTTTATTTATGTTTATTTCTAAACATATATATGTTTTCTACGCACGTACGACTTTATGTTTGAGGTTTTATTACATTTTTAAGAGGGAAAATACTTCATAGTTAAGATTTAATATGAAAACTTGAAATCTAAACAAATCATTGAAAGGTCCGCGTGTCAAAAAATATTTGAAAAATAAGGAATAGTATAATAGAAGTTATCTACTGTTTGAAATTGCATTTTATCAAAATTACAAAATTAAAGTAAAAGGATAGAAAATATATCTTAGTCATTCATTTATTTTTGGGTTGCATTTAGTGTTTCTTTCATTGAAATCCATCCACTACATCCATCAAAAGTTATTTAAATTTATTTAACTTGCCTGAAATCGGTCACTACCAAAGTACCCATCTGTTCCGTAGTGGATTTACCTGATCTGTTAAAGTATAACAGAGACGAAACTAAATAATACAAATTATATTCTGTAAGTGGAAATTTACCGAATAAGGCACGGTTCAGTGCCGTGCATTATTAAGGTAATCGAAAAGTGTAAAACATCACATCATGTCCATATTTGTCTACGTCAAGGCGAGGTCGACAACCGCGACCCTCGTCTCGTAATGGCGTTGCGTCGTGTCCGACAAATCTGACGTCTAAATTAGATTTTATTACTAGGCGTCTGCGCATTCGCTGCACCAACGTCTCTAGACCTCTCTCCCCTGCACTTTGTAGCCATACCAAGAAATTCCTCGCCACAATAAGAGGTCATCAGTCACTGGACGTACTCTCAATTGGAAGACACTTTATAAACAACCGTTGATGAGAACTTATTGTGACAAGTTCAACCTTAGTATAGCTGAACACTTCATTTATGAGCGTGAATGTGATTGGGCTCCATAAACACTCGTTACTCGAATTAAACAAAATAAATGGGCTGAAAATAACAACAATTACTCTAATTGAGTAATGGAGTTAATCTGTGGACTGAAATAGCATTTAGTTGTAATTACTATGACCAAACTAGGTTACCTATATATTTTAAAAAGATACCTGTAAGATCGTATTTATATTCTTTCTATATTTCTTAGCTTCAGTCATGTTTACGGTAATAAGTATAATATGTGTCAATCTTAGCCATAAATTATTTGTTTACCAAATTTCAGTGGTATCCCATCTTTCCAATAGTTATTAAGTAACAAATACACAAACATTGCAAGATGATATTTACACCATTACTTGTCTACAATATAAGTATTAGAAAATTCTCGATCCCTTAATGTTAAAGTTATGTTAAGAAAACTTATTTACATGTACAGCGTTCTTACATGCAATCAACATTAGTTCCATGTCTGATAAGATCGTGATTTGCAACCTGATTGATCACTGTCGCTTTACCAAGAACATTAGTAACACCAGGTGGTCGAATACCTAGCATATTTTTTAGCCTTTCAAAAACTCCTTGTTTTAATACTCCGAGAAACATAGATGTGAATAAATGTCTTTGTTCTACTGAGCATCAGAAAATAAACATTAAATCAACACGATATTAAGAAATCTAAAACCACGAATCAAAGTCTAGCTAAAATTGATTACTAACCTATGCTAGTAATAATAAGGTATTACTTAAAATAACTGCCAATTTTATCAGATGACAGTAGCAAACGAGCATGCAGTTCACCTGGTAGTAAGTGGTTACTGCCGCCCGTCTGTAAGCTACTTCGTAGGTAACGACATCTGTAAGCTACTTTAAATGGAACAGGGGTTCTAACAGAAGTCGATAGCAGATACGTTGCTAGTGCTACTCACGAAGTTTAAGACGTTCTTGATGTCTCTATGATTCATATTAGTGGGCCGGCAACTACACCCATCCATCGAAACGCAATAACTACTTCACGTTAGAAATAGTTGTGACCGTGACACCTCCCCTGTCGAACTACACTGGTTCTAACACCTTGTAAACCGCCTTTATACTAGCAACAGAGCTACAGTAAACTTGGAAGAAATGTCGCTATTGTACTGCCACATGGGGACAAAATTAAAGCAGCCAAAGATTATAGATTGCCTTACGTTCATAAGCTCCTTCCCCTCTTCAGTGGACGTGAGCGCGATCAACGCGTGTTCACAGGCCTTCGGGCACACGGTGGTCGGTTCTGAGAACACCTCATTGCACAGCAGCATGTAGTTGTTGAGCGCAGCGCCACAGCCGGTGCGGTAGGCGCACCGCATGCGCGCCTCCTCGCACGGCGTCGCGAACGCCACGGCCACACCCAGCGCCACCACTGCGGTTACCAACCACATCCCCTGCAACAAGTTTACTGTTAGTGATATAGCAAGTTTCCGTAACTTATCAAGAGATGGCGCCACTAGTTTTCTGAACGACGCTGTTGAAGTATTCTTAACATTTTGTGTATACATATACCCGTACAAGAATTAGAGGAAGATTCCTCTTTACCAAAATATTGTTTTCAGTATTGTTATTGGCATCGTAATTTTATAAACTAATTGACAACTGCTTTCCGGTTCAAGGAATATATTTTGACGAAATCTGTTTGTCTGAAAGTATATAATGATATTTTCTGTATGAAGTCTACCCGAACTTTATTGTTTTACAAGCAGAGAATAGTTAACATACGTCCGACTCCGTCCGTTCGAATACAGTAAATGACAGCAAAGTAACTGACGTGATAAACCTGCTTTGATCCGCAAAATGGTGACGAATGATATTAAAAAATCCAAAATTTCTGGAGGAAATGATTCATGACGCCAACCCATTCTATCTTAATGCCTAGGTATGACATTTTTACCTTAAATACAACCTAATCTTGTTTTATAGTAAATGTAAAGCAGGTAATTGATCTTACTTATTTGACGGCATTTTAAATAGCAAATTTAACGGATCAGCGGTTAAAATAACAATTTAAACTTAAGTTTTAGCCTAATGCGAGTAGTAGGTAAACATGAAATTAGACAGAAATTTTACTAATGGTAAAAAACTTCTATTAAAGTTTTGTTTATATATATTGATCATTAAGTTCAATAAGTTTTGTGACTTTCAAAGTCTTATATAAAATGTATCAAAATATATAATAAGTATTTAATACGAAATAAAGGGAAAAAAGAATGATAGAAGAAACATAATTATTTCTTATAATATATCAAACTCTGACAGCCCTACAGTACCACACAATATAATGTTATCTTCACCTTCAGTTCGGACAGGGCACAGCAGGGCATATTAGGGCATAGCATTATTACGGCTTTATTACTTTCCTTAATACAATCACGGTTTACGTTTTCATCCATAATTGCAAAGTACTTTGCAAGGTATGGCCGAAAGCAAAAACCTAAACGTCCAAACGTACATTGCAATGTATTACATGTAAACAATGGTTGTTTTGGGAAACATAGTAAAGCGGAACACAGTACGAGTTTATTATCTGCACGTTAAATTCCGACAGCCCTGCATTACATCAGTAAACGTGTAACTGAGTAGCGGTGGACGTGTTTACCAGTTTACCAAGCTGCTTCCGAGAACGCCCAGACGGGATGTCACCCGGGATTACCTACTTATCCACGCTCGCGCAATCTCAATGTTTGAGAAACGCTGACGGATACGAGCGATTAAGGCTAATGATCCCGAAGTCATTTCAATCTAGATTGCTAAGCTTTTTGCATCCGTTTCTTGTCTCGCTTTATGGGTCACTTTGAAAGGAAAGCAGTTTTTGTAAGCAATTATTTGGAGCAAAAACAGATTGAGTTTCCATTTGCTCTCAAATTGCCATTATTAAATGGGGAATATTTATGATGGGAATATGATGTAACAAAAATTCAGTCTGAAAACTTCGTGTCCTGAAGGGATGAAATTCCAAATGTTTAATTTACCAACGGTGCGATACGATTGTTTATGTTAAATTTAGTAAATTTATCAGCCATTATTACAATTTCATGAAAGAGAAACTAAAAACTAACATAGGAAAAAATCATCCCCCATATTGAGCACATGAACCAATGAAATAACGTCCATAGGAAATTATTTCTCACGAAAATAGTTTACTACATAGAAAAAAATAAACACGCTTTCTACACTCATAGCCTCACACTAGGATTTTCTTCTTTGTCGTGGGTACCATAGACACATAGAAACGAATACACAAACACCCTGACCCAGAACAGAAACCTAAATTCATCATTCATATTTCTATCTGGCCGGGAATCGAACCCCGGGACCCACTGCGCGTCAGACCGGTATGGTGACCGCTCTGCAACGCGGGTCGTCTATAAAAAATATATTAATAATTTCAAGTCCTATTTCATAGTTGTCATCCCTAGACAATAAACTCACGTACCGGGTCGTCGACCAGCAGAGAGCCCAATGGAAAAGAAAACAAAGTGACAACTTAAGATGTCCACGCATTCGCTGCGCTCCAAGTGTTACATTACAATAACTATTCAGCCTCCAAGTTGCTCGCCTCTGCAAGCTTTATTGCTTCACAATAAGGACAGAAAACCGTCACGGTTTCCAAGCACACATACGTGAGTCAACTGTTTGTTAATTAAACTGTACTGTTGCTATATAAAATACTTTTAAACCAGTTCTATGAAGGTAGAGAAATAGTCACAGATTCAACTGACCATTCCAAAAGGAACGGTCGTGAGGCACGAAATAATGATAAGTACGAGTTCAAGGAATTGCTATTCGGCACCAAGTTAGGGTCTGGCTTCATGCTACTCGTATTATGGAGATCTTTACACATACACCCTAGGTAAAAATAAGAAGAATTCTAAGTATTATTCAAATTAAGTTTTACCAAAGTAACTCCTAATATTCTAAGCTCATGAGCGTCTGACATGATACGAAAATAAATAAACCTAGTTTTGTGCTATTGCCCGCACTATGTTCAAATATATGGAACAGGTAGACGAAAACTGCTGTGATTTCAGGTCATTAAAGATCTTATTACTATTATTCTTGCAAATATGACAGAATATAACGATATAACCGAATATTCACGAATTTTCACCATCTGTGAAGGACTGGAAGTTATAAATAGCCCTCACGAGGTGATTTTATTTTTCAAACACTTTACAAATAGCAACATTTTCTGGACTTAATCTTATAATATTTCAGGAAAATAATATAACTATCAGGAAAATATACTTGCAATAAACTGACTAATATGAGTACTTAAATACTCATAACTAGTACAAAAATGTAAATTCCTCATGTTTTCGTCACCGTGATACGAATCTGGAACCCTCTGCATGAAAAACCTGCTGACAGACTTGAGTTCACTAGTCAAAAGCGGATAGTGCAGTATTAGAATTTTCCTTCAACTTTAATATCCGTAAAATACGAGTGCGTATTATTGCGAAGGAGTTTTTTATTTTTCTGCATTATTATTAATATATAATATTCATTATTATTTACTTTGTGTAAATAAAAAGTCAAAATGTGGATCGTACCGTCGTCATTTTGTTTTCACACTTCCCGTCCCTGCGACCCTGCGACATTTCCAGTCCCAAACGTTAGGCGGTTAGCATGTAAGTGTAAAAAGCGTTAGTAATTGCTCGCACGGTCAACAAGTCAACATCGTCGTGGAACTCGCAGACCACGTTCTTGTGGACATGTATGGAAATGTTTCTCGGAATTCGAAACGCAAACAACTATGGCTTCGTTTGCGTAACTCTTTATAAAATCATCTAATCGTTATATTGTTATATGACGGAAAATCTAGGCGAAATATATAGATAGAGTTTAGTTATAATTTTAGTTTCACAGTTTAGCTGTATTCGTAATTAGTTGATCGCTAATGTTAGAAAAATAACTAGGTTCAGAAAGGCTCTATAGTGTGTTTCCTACCTCTGTTTATCCTCTTTATTGAAAATCCACCATCGTAAAAACTGTAAAGCAAAGAAGTTGAGGAAAAACATAAAAAAAATATTAACTATATTTATTTTTTTCTGTATAAATTAGTATATTTTAGACGTAGTGGAGTCTGCGGAGTCGGTGTATAGACAGAGGATGATAAATAGATATTTGTTATTACTATAAGTTCTTTAAAACATTTTCTTAGCTACACATTAGATATATTAAAAGTGCATTTACTTTATTATACTAACAGTTAATATCCAGTTCTATAATCTCATTTATACCACGCGATTGAATTCAGTAGGTACTACCAATATATATTGCTTAAATAATGCACGGATCGCATAATGTAAAGTGCTTTTTACTACGGTAGCTTTAGTGCACGCGCGGCAAGCTCTAACCAGTTGTGTAAACAAACTGAGTTCCCGCGCACCTCATTATTGCTTGTCGTTAGCGACAATTGATTGGCCAAACACCTGACCGTCAGGTAGCCGTAACCAGTACCGCGCTACGACATTCGTACCAATGTTTGTTGTTTGTGACAATGTTTGTTAACATGAATCCAGTAAGTATTTGGGATATTTGTAAGTTATTGAATACTGAGTTCTCGTGCATCTAAATATTGTATGTCGTTAACGAATTTTTTTTTCCCCTAATACCTGACGTCAGATATCAGTAACGTGAAAATGTTTTTTGGCATGAATGTAGTAGCTATTTTGAATCTTGTTAGTTACTTAAGAGTGAGTTCCGGCGCAAACCAATTATTACTTGTCGTTCGTGACAATTGATTGGTCAAACACCTGACTGTCAGGTTTTCACAACCAGTACCGCGCTAAGACATTCGTGGCATGGGCCAATGTTTATTGTTTGTGACAATGTTTGTTGACATGAATCTAATACCTATTTGGGATATTTCTTAGAGAAGTTACGTAAGATTGATTTCCCGCTCACCCAATATCGTTAGCGACAATAGTTTGGCCAGACACCTAAAAGTAAATTTTTCCGTACCTGTTGCGTGCTACCTAGTAGCAATAGGCACAATGTTTGTTTTTTGTGACAATGTTACGTAATTAACTGTTACGTAAACATGGCGGAAAAACATGTATCCGTAACAAGTAGCATGTTAAGAAAATTCGTAGCATGCATGCTGCTGTAGAATAACAGTCTTTCTTTCATTAATGGAGGCTTTGTTTAACATTCCTGTAACGATATTCAGATAAAAATATAACTTTTATAAATATTTTCGGTTAGAAACCTTTAATCTATTGACTACTTTTTGAGTTATGTGGGTGCAAAAAAGATGCTGAATTTGTATATTATCTACCTAGGTATTATTAGTATGTTGTAGCAAAATTTTGCAGTAGTTTTCTATTTACACGTGTATCATATCTAATGTTGACGTAAAGCCGCTATATGGCGTCAGAATCACCTGTTTATCTATAACAAACACTTGATTTGGTTCGTACAAAACCTATATACTGACGTACTCGTATATATTACTATTTGTAACATACATTAACACTATTTACATAACGATATATTAGAAGGCAAATGGAAAATATCTTGGCGACGCAATTGAAGGAGCAGTTACAATACCGGTCTGATACGCAGTGGATTCCAGGTTTGAACTCCGATCAGACAGACAACTAAATGATTAATTTAGATTTCTTTTCAGGGTCTGCATATTTCTGTATTCTTCTTTGTGTGTATCCATGGTACCCACAACATAAGATTTGATCTAGTGTGTGGCTATGAGTGTATAACGCGTTATTTATTATCTCACCAATTACGTAAGGACATGGATAATGAGGTAGGTAATTTTACTGTTAATTGACATGAGCCAAGACATAACATTCTAAAGGCATCTGTATTTATATTGTCATTGCCACCTTTGGTTATCTGTAACCAACGCCATAAAGAACAGGAGTTCTACTTAAAGATACTCACAGATGCGTTGCCACTCATATCTACCGGCATCTACATCCTTCACTACTGTACGCTAGAAATAGCTTGATCCGTACATCTCCAGTTGCACTGTATTAGTTCTCCCACCTTTAAATATTCGATTTAAAGACATAGGTCTATTTGGAATGCAATAAATACATGTTGGTTACATGTGATTTCATATATGAACACGACGATTTTTATTCACGACAAACATTCATTCTTAAATATCTCAAAACAAGAGCACGCTTTACTTAGAATATTAGGACATGCTTTTGTTTACTTAATTTATTTCTGTAGTGTAATTTGAGAACCATGAGAAATGAACGTCTTATCTTATGCCCGCATGTCCTTTGTTTCCAAGTGTTGTACGAATATATGTATGAGTATAGGAAGCGTTGAAAGCGTTTTTTTAGATATCTATGCCTAATATATTTTTGTGTAAAATACTAACTAAAGAAAAAATGCAATAATAAAGCAGTACCTTATTAATTTTTAGACTACATAATTATAATGATATAACTAACTAGTATAATTAACACGGTAATAGTAATGAAAACGTAAAAAAACATATCATATAGTAAACCTCTAACGGGTAATTAATGAAATGGAGTAGAATAGAATAATATTTAGTGTTGTCCGTATAGGACTGACAATACATCTAGTACTAGTAAAATCTCTACTCATTATCAGGTACTGAATTTGGAACCCTACGTTCGAAACAAGCATCGTTTCATATAATTTCATATTATAAATATTGAAAATTATTTTACACCTAATAAGGTGTAATAAATAGTTATCGTTCAAAGAAAACCAAGAAATTAAATTCTCATCAGAATAACTCAATAGAAATATCGCAATACCTTTCGAATATTTCGAAGAAAAAGCACACGATTTATTCACACATTTCTATCTACAAATCAGTATAAAATTAGAAGTGTATCACGAGGGCCGTATGGCAATTTTCACAGAACACTTACGCCCTGCAATTGCCATCCAGTTCCGAGTAGCTCCACTTTACACCGTGGCAACGGAATGTCTAGCTCGCTTCAGGGAATCGGTACAAGGCTACAGGACACCTGTACGATGGTGATAACGAATGCAATGCACCATTACAACTTGCACCATTAAGGCTGGCTGTCCAATGGTAACTATTGCTTGAGCTCACTAGCATAAGCGATTAAGTATTGATCAACGCTTATGTCAAAACTGCCGGGAAGCTGTTGGCAGACTGTATGCCAACAGCTGGCTGTTTTGCATCTTTCATATCTATCTAAACATACTTATTATTTGACTTTTATATAATTTAGATTAGATGTAGCATACCAGCTGATGATAAGTTATCAGTGCCGCCCATGGACATGTGTAACTTCATATAGAACAGGGGCACTATCTAAAGTCTATCACAGATTCGTTGCTATTCCCGTCGACTAAGATGGTCGCCCCATTTAAAATTGAAACTGGCAACCTGTTTCTTCTACTAAACCCAAGATTTGCTTTACGCTAGAAATAGGTATAACGGTGGTGTCATAATCATTCTACCACCTTGCAATCACGCGTAAGCTTTCGACTGTTGACAGAACGAATAAATTCAAATGTCGTTATTCGTTCAAACAATAAATTGGACACTAGAGCTGCAACAGCTTAAGCAACTGTTCAGTGGCTTTAACGACTAAATAGCTTTAGTAATGATCGCTCAAGCGATAGTAGCTATTGGTCGGACAGCCTTAAACACTCCGTTTGCAACTTATCTGCGCTGAATGACGTTAAGAGTTGTCATTTGTCAGCGCATGAGATGCGATCTCTGCTGAATGATTCTTTAAACATTAATATTGGAAGTAAATGTAATATATGTGTAATTATAGATGTGACTTCATAATAATTATGTACGATACGAATATATTATTTCTAGTTATCTGATTAGTATTACGTGGAAAAAGCTTTTTAATGATGACTGTGCACAGTTTTCGTTAATTAATCCTACTAATCAGATATTTTTTGAATTATACAAATGTAAAGACTAATTAATGGTAAATATCTACTGCTCATATACGTCTATAATCACCTCAGATAGGATAAGAGTCGCGAGGTCCGCGTTAGATGTATTGTTACAGACGTGAATATGATGTCCACCGTGTTCGAGAGTCGGGTTTAAGTATTAGATTTGGAGAAAATACCTTTTATTTTATACCTATATGATTAAAGTGCAAAACTAATTATTAGTCCTTAGGTATTGGTCCGGAGCAGTCCCTAGGTGTCATCCATAAATTACGTCACAGAAACTGCCGACTTTGTGTCCCCTCCCCTTGTCACATCGGGCCACATTTGTGAGACCGGGGAGGGCCTTTCTCTAATGTGCTATCACAATTTGCTAATTTATGCATATACATTACTAGGTTAAAACGGCATTTCTCCAAATAATAAACGACATTTTCGTACTTACATATATTTCAAATGTGACGTCACGAAAATAAGTTGCTCTCCCCATCCCCTTGTCACACTTCATTAACCCCCCCCCCCCCCCCCCTTCCCCTTTTTCCTCTATTTCTATTTAGCCCCCACTGGGTGTTATATTTGTTGTTTTTTTTTATTGGTTTTTTTATGTGTTTCAA
>DWNE01006393.1:0-13096 GCA_018249875.1 Cecropterus toxeus
TGCAAGGTAGAACCTGACTTGATAGGGGAGATACCACCGTCGCGCCTATTTCTAGTGAGAAGATATTCATGCGTTTCGTTGAGCGTTAACGCCGGCTAATTTAAATTCGACGCCATCTTTGTCTTCTCGAGTGACAACGCATGTATTCGACTTTAAGTAGAACCTCTGTTCTATATGAGTTAGTTATGTTCATGGGTGAAAGTGGCCACTTACAAGCATATGGAGTATGCTAGTTTACTACATAGATTTTGTAAAATCTACCTATTGACGGCCAATACTTTAATACCTTTAAGGACACAGTTTGAACACGCATAAGTTATTAGGTACCCTTCAAAACAGAACTTAACAAAATGGTTGCGTTGCTACCATTTGATAATATAGGTAGGTATAACCAGTGTAGTTCGACCGGGGAGGTACCACCGCCGCACCTATATCTAGCGTGAAGCAGTTCATGCGTGAGGTGGAAGGGTGTGGTTGCTGACTTGCATTTGAGGCGAACATCCTAGTCCTCGGGAGTAGCAACGCTTCTGTGATCGACTTCAGATAGAACACCTGTTCTGTATGAAGTTGCTTACAGATGTCCATGGGCGGCAGTGACCACTTACCATTAGGTGGAGTACATGCCCGTTTGCTACTTCAGTCTGATAAAAAATATTTACCTAGGTATATAAGGCGAACTAACTTAGTTCTCAAATGTAGCGACTAAAATTAACATGTACGTATTCATGTAAGGGACCAACAGTTGAGTACATAAATGAACATATGGAATGGTACATTGTTATTATATAAAAACATGTATTAAATGCATAGCTAATTAAACATTACACGCAGAATTATGAGGTACATTGGTATAAAGAGACATTGGAAAAAATATGTTTTTATTAGAAATCGACTTAATATTCGGTTTCGGTATTAAATATTCCCACTTGGCCAAAAGAACGTTTTAACGATTTAAAAAAATGTAGGTATATAAAGATTTATGTTGATTCTATGTAAACAATTTCTAAAACTAATAACAACTATGTACTTTGCTAGTTGTCACAGTTGAAATAATATTATTTCAAACACAACTGACAACCCAAACCCACAAAGGAGTGTGTTTACCCCGCTGTGCTTCAACACCTTCATCACTGTGTACATTAGTTGCAATTCCTTGAATTTTGGCTTTTGTTTAAAAACCTCCAGCTTCGGCAAACACTTCGGCCCATTTCGGCCGAAGCCGACGGTTTTGCCGAAGGCGTTTTTTTGGCCGCAGGTGGCCGAAACTGAAGACGAAGCCGAAGCTTCGGTTGGACACTGAAGAAAATGCTTTTAATGAGTAAGTTACTACTAAAGGGGTTGTTCTGATAAGTAACAGCAGTATTAAGCACTACTTAATCCTGGTTTGGTAAGGGAGACATCCATAACCAAGGCGTTCTGACTAATCAACAACGTATCTGTTCGCTCCTCTTACTCGTTACTGGGGTTGACTGTCGGCTTCTACGGATGGCTATAACAAGATTGAAAAATACTGCAATAAACAACGCATACTAACCTCTTTATATTCCTGCTTGGATTCAAACGTGCGGACTTGGCCTAATGTGTCGTTGTTTTCTTCCACGTCCTTTTGCCAAGCTGGGCAAAATTTGTACGGCTGGAAAGTAATTTATAGATTAATAATCTTGTTAGTTTATTTTATATTTCATGAATATCATTGGCGTTGCCAGCCGTTGAGCCAGAGAGGGGTGGGGGTAGACATATGGATTATTTTTTTAAATTCTGTGAAGGCTAATGTAATAATATGAGGTAATTTTGCTGTTTGGCGATGCCTGATGAAATATATCTGCTAAGTGCACATCGAACATGCCCACGAAGGGTTTAGGGTATGGGATCCCCTCCTTAAACATACATTTTAATTTGTTTTTAGTATTTGTTGTTATAGCAACAGAAATACATCATCCTGGTGACAGACAGACGGTCGGACGGTCGCAAAGTCTTAGTAATAGGGTTCTGTTTTTGCCCTTTGGGTGTGGAACCCTAAAAAATACATTGTGTAAGATGTTTTTTGATTCTGACAAAAATGAGTGGTGGAGGCTCGCTTTGGCAATGCCCAGTTTCAATGTAAATATGGAAATTAATCATAATGACATGATTAATTTCTACATTATAAGAACTAATTCTTATGCTAATTTCTCGTTATTAATCTTTTGCGATAACCTTAAGGCTGTCAGTTACTCGCTACTTATAGGTAGGTACTTTATTTGTAAGCGCAGCGAATAGAATAAATCTGAAATACATCGGTATTTATTGTAATTTCCCGAATGAATCAACGGTATAAGGTAGTAATCTACATTTAAAACGCAATATCAAGACTAGTACAAGTTTCTATAAACCAGACTAAATGACTAAGTACTTTTCCTTTCTTGCAAAACGCATGTCGCAGTAACAGATTACACAAAAAGGTATCTATACCTATTTGTGTACCTTTTGAGGTTTTCCTTACACATAAAAGAGAAATAAACGTATTATAGTAATTTACTTCATTCTAGCGATCTGTAAATATTATCAAAAATTCCGTCATAATTCAATTGGTACATTTATAACGCCACACACTAGGATTTTCTTCTGTGTTGTGGGTCGTGCTCATGGGTGTCATGGATTTACACAAGAAAAAATACAAAAATACCCAGAATAAACATAAAATAAACATAGCTTTCTACACTCATAGCCCCACAATAGGATTTTCTCCTGTGTCGTGGGTGCCATGGACACACAAAGACGAATACACTAACACCCAGACCAAGACAGAAATCTAAATTGGGGGAGGCCTAAAGACATCTTCATGTATATTTTTTATTTATCTATTTAAAAAAACCTTACCCTCAGTTTATTTTCATCGTTTTCCTTACGAACGTCGTATGTTTCGGCTTGCTCCCTGAACAGCCCTTCAGTGAAGGCACGGAAGGACGTTTCCGATCGATGGTCGTTTACAAATTTGAACTGAAATATAGCATTGCTATTAAATATTTGAATTAACATCGGTGATCGTTTACAAATGTGAACTGGAATATAGCATTGCTTTTAAATATTTGAATTAACATCGGTGGTCGTCTACAAATTTGTACTGGAATATAGTATTGCTATTAAATATTTGAATTAACATCGGTGGTCGTTTACAAATGTGAACTGGAATATTGCATTGATTTTAAATATTTGAATTAACATCGGTGGTCGTCTACAAATTTGAACTGGAATATAGCATGGTATTCAATATTTGAATTAACAAAATAATGCAATAATAACCTTTGATTTTTTGATCATATAAAGACAGTTTCCTTTGAACGAAAATATGTGTAGTTAGTTTTGTTCAAACGTTTGCAATGTATGTTATTCAATTCACATTTTACTGTTTATATTGCCGGCATACCTTTAACAGTATTTAGCGGTAAGTGAGGGTTGCATCTTAGTCCTCTAGACAACGCATCGGAAACCTATCCTATTAGAAGTTGATTACAGATTTCCACCGCTTTGATCTTTTATATTACACACCGGTGGATAGTACATTCGATCGTTACTTCAAACACCCAGGATTGTATGTTCGATAGTTACTCATAAAACCACTCATCTAAATTGGGTGGTCCGGATCCCATTATAGTGTAGGCGAAAAAAAAAATTGCTTAAGAGCGGTCCGTATTCCTCCTTAGTGAAGGCAAAAAAAGAAATATTCTTTAAAACGGAGGACCGTAAGCTTAAACTTGAGCTTGATCGCGAGTAAAAGTTCACAGAATGCCGGAAATTTGTTTCGCCATCCGCTAAAATTGGACACCCCTTAACAAAACCATATAAGCCCTTGATCTGTCCTCTTCACTCTCCGTTATCTTTTTTTCCACTTACTGTTTTTCTCTTCCTTTCTTTTTCTCTCACTCACACACATACAAACCTATAAATAATGTAGATTCCGCTTTACTTACCAAGTAGTTATACTTATTGTCGGTCATCAGACCCGGGTACCGTTGCTTCCAGGCCTGCGCCAGCTGTTGTGTGGAGATGTAGCCGTCGCTGGTGAGGTCGCCTGCGAAGGTGGCGTTCAAGCGCGGGTTCCATTCCCATCGCTCCAGGAGGTTCAGGTCAGAAGTGCAGATCCGTTGCTGTAAGGGTTTTAACAAGTTTTTTGAGGTTTCTTTCAAGAGTTTTTGATGAGTTAATCTCTGCTAAAAAGCAAGAATCCACGGTATTTTCGTATTAATAGTGAACTAACGGATTTATCTTTATGTTCTTACGGATTTTAACCCAACGCAAAACCCACAGGCGCAACTCAAAAAGACATACATATAATATTAATAATCTGTATATGTTTCGGGTACATTATTTTTGGGTAATTTTGGAGAACGTTAGAAAATGATTGATTCTAAAAGTTGACGGAACACGACAAAAGTTGGAGAACCTTTGTTTCAAAGTTAATTATCCTCCCAAGTTATGACTAAGTGCAAAATATGTATTAAGATTTTATACACATTGAATGTGTCATCCCTGATAAAGCAGTGCAACAAATTGAACTACAACCATTGATGTTCAAGGTAGCAACAAGGCCAGCGTTAAATTAGCGAATAATGCTCATGAGTCACTCGATACACTGAGCCTTTTCAGTTTGGGTTAGTTAGTCACCTAACACGTTCGACGTCATTAGGTCTATATGGGTTAATGCCTATTCACTCGTTCCATAACCACTCCACATTGACTAAACATCTCTCAATCTAGGGTCCGAGATTCAAATCCCATGTACGCACCACTGATTTTTCTAAAATGATGTGCATACTAGAATTTAATTATTATTGCTTTACGGTGAAGGAAAACATCATGAGGAAACCTGCACATCTGAGAGTTCATAAAAAAAAGAGTTCTTAAAGGTGTGTTAAGTCTACTAATTCGCACCTGGCCAGCGCGGTGGATTATGGCCTAAAATTCTCTCATTCTGAGAGAAGACCCTTGCCCAGCAGTGGGACAGTAATGGGTTGACGACGACTTAGCATTACTACGATCCGTGTGCAATAATTTGACAATGGCGTGAAATGCTACAATTCATCCCTCGTTCACTTTATAGACATTGTGCATTCGGATGGAAAAGTGTAGTCCGTGTGAATACAACTATAAACCTCAACTGCGAAGTTCCGACAAGAAACTCAGCGGAAACTCTGAAGTTTACTGTTTTGTTCCTATAATTTATTTCTTTTATTTTTAACTTATTTTAAATGACATTGGGTACGTATAAATAGATACTTAGACATCTAATTGATCGAACACAGTTGTCATCATTAAATTTATATATAAAAACAAAAAAAAAGTTGTTTCTCTGGTGTTAACTAACTGCATTTTTAGCTCATTTGTTTTTGCACAGTACAACTTAATAACCGGTTTTTAAATCGGTTTTATCCTATACCTAAATCGAATTTTAAGAAAGTTATGACATTCCAGACAAGATTCACCGCACCACACCTATATCTGGCGTGAAGCAGTTCTTGCGTTTCGTTGGAAGGGTGTGGTTGCCGGCTCACTTATATATGAGGCGAACATCTCAGTCCTCGGGAGTAGCAACACGTCTGTGGTTGACTCCAGCTCCAGATAGAACCCCTGTTCTGTATGAAGTTACAGGGGTCCATGGGCGGCAGTAACCACTTACCGGACCGCTTATCAGGTGGACTGCATGCTCGATTGGTACTTCATTGTGATAAAAAAAACAGGCCTGTACTAAAAATATTCTAGGAAATTTAACAAACAAGATGATTTTAAACTTTATATAGAACACAGGATCTATCTGAAGTCTATACCAGATGCGTTGCTACTCCTGAAGGCTAAGATAATCGTCTCATATATAAGTGAGCCGGAGAGTTTTTGTAGGAGTGTACCTAAGTATACCCTTCCACAAAAACGCAAGAACTGCTTCACGCTAGAGTTAGGTGCGGCGGTTGTACTTCCCCGGTCGGACTAAATTGGTTCTACCACCTGGTAAATTAGGTAGAAATAGATGTACTGTATTTAAAATTTAGGTACAATTCGTGATATCAAACACTATGGGTGTAGGTGCTAATAATAGTCCAAAGCAGTTTCTAATACATTTCACATCAACCTGTATACGACGGCCGTTAAGGCATGGTTCGCAAGCCCTTATTAATAATATGAAGAAAGCTACGCGAAATCTGATCGAAAACCAACATAATGGATCCGCTCGGATTTCTGTACAACCTCCCAAACAAATATACGCTATAGCTGTCAACATTATTGATAGAATGACAAACTGCCCGAACGAAAGCCACCAGTCAACTGGGCACGGGTTTCCTCTCTGAATGAGAGAGATATAGGCCATAGTCCTTTAAGATGTTTTTACGAAATCTAGCCATTACATTCAATAAAAATATAAGTACGCGACGAATAGATAACATTTTCCTTTGAGAAGTCTGTCAAAAAGTTGGTTACCTATAAAAGTAATCGTATTACCTGACGGCGTCAGATAGAGGGTAATTTTTGCAACCTGTTTATCCAATTTGAAAATGACTCTACTTAAAATTGACAACACATAGAGGACACGTAAATAACAAATGACGCGTGGTAGGCAGTATAAAACTATTTCATTATTATTGTTTAAATTTGATACTCAATAAAAATAAAATGTTACCTACGACCTATAGCATATTTGCAAAAAATATACGTCAGAAATATTAACACAAAACACAACATGCGTTGCCCAGGGATACAACTTAAACAAACACTAAGTGCAATCGTTGCACCAACATCTCTACTAAGCTTGGATTATAAAAATATTCCTCAATACATTATTGAATTATCCACCAGCGAGATTAGTGATACCAGTATAATACGCAAATTAATATTTACAGCGAAATTAGTATAATTAGTCGTAATTATTTTCGGTATGGGAAAATCTGCGTACTAATTATTTTGGCATCAAATGGGTGATTAATCGGTTTTGGAGGGAAAAGGGCAACGACCCAGAGATAAAAAATTGACAGGTTTATTTTTAATATTAATATGGACATAAATAAATATAATAACTGGTTTTAATTTTTGTAGAAACTTTATTGACCTGAAACAAAAATATATATATCTACGTTTCAAATTCAAATAAGTATTTATTAGAAGACAAATTAATATCTTATTGTTTCTTTATGCAACACAGTCAGTAATAAATTGAAAACATGTATTATACCTATAAATTTACCTCACGACTACAAAATTTTATCGTTTAAAAAACCGCCAATACCAAGATTCCGTTACGTTCCATTTTATCATTTTTTTCGAGATAAGAAAGAGATATAGTTATTAACCGGAATATTGTTTATTGCAGTAAACCGCGTAAATTATCTATCAATAATAATATTGTGAAGTTATCCTGCGTAAAATTTTAATAATTTACTTATTTCACTCAACATTTATAACAGTTTACATTAGGGCCTGCTATTTTATATTATCTGTTATTATTGTGAATCTGTACAGTGTACAAAATCTAATGTCAACGCAAACAAAAACTATGTCAAAATTATTTCTAAATTTCGTGTAAAAACAAAAAACATTCAAGATATAATTTAAGTGAATAAATTCATGTGATCCATTTATTTCTGCCTGCAGTGAAAAACTTCATAATGGCCGAAAAGTGAGTACATATCAACTCTTGTATTTGTTGATGTCAACATGTCGTGTGCTATTACATAAATAAATAAAGAATTCTCAGGATTGTTGTAAACAAATGTAATTGTTAACTGTTATTTACTTACACGCTATTTTATTTACCACTTTAAACCAGAAACAGTTTGATTTTTTATTGAATTCGATGTCACATTTTGATATTTCCATCGTGTTGTGTTCCGCATATTTTTTTAATTATGCATAATGTCTCGACCAAACCAGTTATTCGCAACTAATGCCAATATCGATTATTATCACATTGCTCTAATACTTAATCTAAATGTGCCTTGTCCGAAATCTTATTTACGATATACAAAGCAAGTTACATTGTTCGTAAAATCTACGTACCAATATTTTAAGGTCAACATATCAGCATAATATGTAATGACCCTGGATAATTATTTACAAAGGAAACATTCAGCTCCAATGTAACTTTCCAATCATTAAACCAAACACACCAATGACTGAAATAGGCATTGTTAAAAACATACATAATATAAATATAAAATATATTGTACTGCACTGATAAGTTATCACTAGGAGAGTAAGAGTGTTTGTATGTATGTTTTTAATCTTTCGTCTTTTATTTACTGAATTAAAGTATGATTATATAAACACAGGTGTGACAATATTATCCCATGGTATAAAAACACGACAAAATATAGATTATTTTATATCTAACATTAAGCTTCAAAAATGTATATACATGGTATATACAAAAATGTATACAAATAGCAGTAAAATAATGATGAAACTAGGTCATTGATCGTTATCATGCTATTATTATTGTGCTGGTGAGGATAGGTCTCCTCTCAAAGTGTAAGGGGTTAGGTCATAATCCGCTATTAGTTAAATGTGAATGATAAACTTCAGTCTGAGAGTTTGAGAACTTTTAAAGAACTCAGGAGTGCAACTTATTTGCAATGTTTTCCTTCATAGTCCTGAAAGTGATAATTTTATTGATATTGAATGGTGTAGGAACCTTTGTGGTTCAAAAGCACCACAGCTACACCTATTTCTGCCTAAAACCAGCAGTTTTGAAAGCTGCTGTGTTCTAGTCGAAGGATGTGGTAAGGGAGATATAGTTATTCGAGGCGTTCTGACTTAGTCATCAAGGATAGCAACAAGCATGCGGTCCATCTGATGGTATGTGGCGACTGTTGCCATTGAGCATCTGTATCCAACTTCACGTACAATGATCCCCATTATGGAAGGGTGACCATAACGGTCTGACAAGCAGTGGATTCCGGGTTTAATTCCCCGGCCAGGTAGAAATGTGAATGATGAGTTTACGATTTCTATTCTGGGGGTTTGTGTATTCGTATTTGTGTGTCCATGGCACCCACGACACAGGAGAAAATCCTACTGTGGGGCTATAAGTGTAGAAAGCGTTTATGTTTAAGGTTTAGGATCCTGTTCTGGGTATGAGCATTTGTGTATCCGTGGTACTCACGACACAAGAAAATATGGGTGTGATACTATGAGTGTAGAAAGTGTTTTTTACATGTACTCTGGAGTTGATTACAGATTTTATGGACAGTTATGGCCCCTTACTTACTTTTAGGTGGACTAAATGCTTGTATACCATTCAAACTTTGTTGTAAAAAAAATATATCTAGTTAATTAACTACTTACCACTTGTTTTACTGTTAATGTTTTCTACATTGTAAGGAAGTTGCACTTCTAAGAGTTTTTTACAAAAAATGTAATTGTTTACTGCTTGTGTATTAAAAAATAATTAACAAATCTAATGAAGCGATGAAGTTGTTAAGCAGTCATTACACTCAAATCTGTTAATGTGAATCTTAATACTTTCAATACAGAAGTGATGCCAGTTCAAGCGACACAGTCAGTTCTCCTAAAGAGGAGAAGGCATCTGGCAATTGGTGGGACTCCTGGATCTCGTCAGCCAAAACCAAGGTAACCATTGAAATACAACATGTAACAATAGTATGAGTAGTTCAGTAGTATATTTTCAAACAAAGGTGCTATATTTTCTGGAGATTGAAGTAGCTAAGTTTACCAGGTGGTAGAAGCAATGTTGTTTGAACGGGGAAGTACCAACGCCACACCTGTTTCTATATTGAAGCAGTTCTTGCGTTTCCACGGAAGGCGCACTTACAAGAAGTTGTTTACAAAAGTCCATTGGCGGCAGTAACCGCTTACCATCAGATGGACTGAATGCTTGTTTGCTACTTTATTCTTCTAAAAGAAAACTCTAGATTGAAATGCCTTGGATAAGTATGTCTCCCTCAACACTTCAAAGCAGAACCCGGCATGTCTTCACACTGTTGTTATTACACTATGATGCAGGTGATATGATATGATACACTATGATATAGGTGGTAATTCCTTCAAAATCAAAGCACAAACATAAGCAAAAAAAAGGGTCTGGGTGTTTGTGTATTCGTCTTTGTGTGTCCATAGCATCCACAACACAGGAGAAAATCCTATTGTGGGGCTATGAGTGTAGAAAGCGTGTTACAAGGGTTCTACCTACCTATCTTTTCCGATTGGAGCATACAATTAAACAATAGTATTCCTAACTTACATATATATTTTAATCCCAGTCAGCAGAAGTGTACTCCATGGTGAAGAAGGATCTGGACGAGATTGGCACTGCAGTGAAAAGTGAGGCCAGCCATGTGCTCAGTTCAACTTCTAATGTCATTGGCAAGACTTTGAAGGTAAGTGGGGAAGATAATAAGGGTTAAAAATCGTTAGAACGAACTCATCCATGTGTATATTTGTATAAAACTATAAATATAAACTATGAATAAAGTAAAAAATAAATACCTAATATAAATCAGTCTAATATAAATTCAAAAGATTTAGGTTAGATGTTAATCTAAGCTTAGCTTTCAGTCTCATCATATTTTGTGAAATTAAGTATATTTATAACATATTGTGCATAAATATTAATTTTTAGGGTTCCGTAGCCAAATGGCAAAAATCGGAACCCTTATAGATACGTCATGTCCACCTGTCCGTATGTCATAGTCATTTTACTCGAAAACTATTAAGACGACAGAGTTGAAACTTGGCACAAAAATAAAAAATATATTAAATTTAGGCGGGCTTCCCATACATGGAACGGAAACTCGATTTTTTTTCATCTTACCTACACGTGTGGGGTGTCTATAGAAAGGTCTTCAAAAATGACATGGACGTTTCTAGAACATTTTTTTTCCTATTAAACCCTTTAATTTTTAAACTAAGAGAGTGAAAAATCTAGATAAAACATATGTTGCAGATGTCAAGGAAAACTTTCAACTAAAATTGCTTCGAGCTAGATACTCTATGAAAAACAAACTTATATTGGTAGTAGGACAACTGTTTGATTATTTTTACAACACAGCTATATTTCTCTTTAAGATTTGTGAATGATAATGCTAACCAACCGGAACCTTTCGCCTGCGAGTTCGATTCGCACTTGGCCAATTATTTTTAATTCTTTATGCACATGTGCAGTATTCATATTAATATAAATGTGAAAATCAAAAATTACTAGGACTCTACTTCATTACTTAGTCTATGATACATTATCATTTAAGAGGGGATAAGTGACTTATTGAAATTAAATGTAATTTATAATTATAAAAGCTATTCGCAAAAAAAATATATTTTTATTGCGTTTTAAGAGCTTGATCAAGTTATATTTTCCAAAGGTAACACATAAAGAACTTAGAATCTATATTACCTACTATAATCAAATTAGAATATTGCATTAAACCAGATTCAATTAAACGGCACTTAACAAGGGTAATAGAGCGTAGCATCCTAATTGGCTTTATTGGGTCAGAGTGTACAAATAAATTTTCACTGAACAATGTATAGCATAATTATGGCGAACTTTTTTTATCCGAATGCGTCAGAAGATGGGTTATATTTTCGGATGTATGTTTGTATGTCCATTTCTTTGGCTTGCTCTACAGCCCAAACGGCTTGTGACGTATGACGTATCATTAGAATAGTCTATTTGGAAAGTGACATAGGCTATATATTTTTAATAATGGCGCCAGGAAATAGAGGAAAAAGGGGGGAAGATACGAATTTTTTTTTAATATTACGACAATATTACGTTTTTACAACGTTTAATATTACGACGTTTTAATGTTTTTAACGATGATACTACTTTAAAAGATTGAAGTAGTAAACGAGCATGCAGTCCATCTGGTAAGTGGTAAGTGATGGTAAGTGGCCATTGCCGCCCACCGCCCATGGACATCTCTAAGCAATCCATACAGAACAGGGGTTCTATCTGAAGTCGATTACAGATGCGTCGCTACTCCCGATGATAAAGATGGTCGCCTCATATAAACGTAAGCCGGCATCCACACCCTTCCACTGAAACGTTGTATCTACTTCAGCTTTCTGAAAACGAAAAGATGTGTGGCGACTTCCAGCGACTCATGAAGAGATGGCGCCGAGTATTCTGAATCACGCTATCGAAGTTTTCCTAACAACTTACATATACCAGTTCTTAGTTAAGACAGACGTTATTGGAGACCGACCGCGCTCCAGGCTCGATCACCTAGTCGGGCGGGACATATGCCCTCGCCAAAGACGCATAAAATTTGCTGCGTAATATCACTATATTTAAATTAACACTGCTTTCGAGTTTACAGATATTGTAGTAGTTAAATTAAACTTGTTTAAATTTGCTATTTCAGTTGGATGTGCCAGAATCGCCCGCGAATGTTATGAAGAAGAGCCTCAGCAGCTTCATAGGTAAATATATCTTAGAATTTAAGGTAGGGTGAACCTTAAATGCGCTAGATAAAAACAGATACCACCGGGTGACCGACCCCAAGCTGCATCCCTTTATACGCTACTTAAGATATAGACTGCAGTAAATGTTGTAAACGTATTAACAGACTACTATATAGACGTTATAAAAATATACTATAAATGTCCACAGGTCAGGTGAGCACAGTACTGAACCCGGAGCCAGATGATGAAGACGACACTGAAGTCATCCTCTCCTCCGGTGACACTACCATGCTCTCCACATACAAAGTGAGTTCAGAATTGATTATTAATCATATATGTACACACAAACATTGTTAGTACGTTTGTTGTCAAGATGTAGTTACTATGTACGCAAGATGTAGAAATATATGTACGCAAGTATGCACACGCGCTCACACACACACACACAAACGCGCACACATAAGCAGAAACACACGTACATACATATACACACACGTGCATGCCCATGCATACATACACATGAAAAAACGCACGCACACACATACACACGCATAATCAAATGAAGGGTACAGGCAAACAACAGGGAATGTCCAAATGAATACATTTCGAGAAAAACGCAGTTTAATGTTTAAAAGTCATAACATTTTTATTGAGATCCAAGTATACTGTAACTTTCGCTTTAAGGTAATCAATATCTATTATTAAATAT
>DWNE01006394.1:0-13096 GCA_018249875.1 Cecropterus toxeus
ACTCGTGCTGCGACACTCCTGCCCCGTGTGCGACGCGCCGCTCGCCTAGACACCGGCAACTAACTCGTGCTGCGACACTCCTGCCCCGTGTGCGACGCGCCGCTCGCCTAGACACCGGCAACTAACTCGTGCTGCGACACTCCTGCCCCGTGTGCGACGCGCCGCTCGCCTAGACACCGGCAACTAACTCGTGCTGCGACACTCCTGCCCCGTGTGCGACGCGCCGCTCGCCTAGACACCGGCAACTAACTCGTGCTGCGACAGTCCTGCCCCGTGTGCCACGCGCCGCTCGCGTAGATTCCGACAAATTATCATGCCAAATCCCATTACATTGCACTGAGCTACTAGGGACCTAGATACAAGTTGACTAACTCGTGCTAATCTATGTCTATCCTGCGTGCAACGTCACATTAATGTACATTATACCTAGATACACGGTGAACTGTCTTGTGCTGTCTGACACACCTGCCCCGTGTGGCATGCACCACTTGCATAACCTTACGTGCATGTTACGTGCACTTCAACATTTAAGTACCTACAAGCATGAATCTTATGCAGCTTCGGTTCAGCATAGAAAAAGAACTTCACATATTTAAATTAGTTAAGAATCTATGAGATCTATGCTTAGGTTAACTCTTAGTCGGCGACGCGCTTAAACCTGCTAGATTGGTTGATATTACGCCACTCCTACCCCACACTGTTGGCATATATACTGTTAACTAGCACTAACCTAACATGTAGAACTGACTACTACAATAGTGGTCCATGCCTCTACCACTTTTTACTGCCTTAAGGATATCCTGAACTGCCACTAATCAAAAGTCTGAACTGATACTGGCTTCAATTGTTACTTCATAACATTCAATTATCATCAATTCACTCTTTATTAAAAGTTTTAGACTTACATAACAAAACTCTGAACCCAACATATTGGCCAGTATTGAAATGTCAATAACAACACGCTAACAGCTAATGTAGGTAGGGCATAAAACCAATGTGTTAATTCGATTAGTTTGAGTTCAAGAAGTTCAGGATTTCGGCCTCGTCGTACCAGAGGAGACATAAAGGTTGCAAATAATTACTTGTAATCAATGTAAATGTAGATATATGTGTATATATATAGCACAGCTGATTAATAAGTATTAATATTGTGTAAGTTTACAAAGAAATCCGTCCACTTAATAAAAAAGTAGGTAAACATTTGATAAACTTGTTTTATTTTCAAGAACACACTAATAGGAACGAGACATACAAATTAAACGCGCAAAGCGGAATTGAACATACACAGAAATGTTCAAATTATGCAACATTGTTCGTGAAAGGGTGTGCAAGTGCCATAAATATTGTGTTTCTGTTTATGTGTTACTGTTGCGGGAGGTTACATTAAGTAGGAAATGAGCAGCGTGGTGAAGAATGCACTAGTCCTCGAATGGTTATGAGCGACCTTTGTATGTGCAGTATCATGTAAATATAGATGGTCATATCAAAAATTTCGGTCTCAAAATCTAGTTGATACAAAAGTTTTATGGTTTATTCTACTACATAAGAATTACGAGTATGGATATGAATTTCTAAAGTTAACGCATAGATATCGAATATACAACTAAAATTTGTTTAACATTTTGGTCAACGCATATATAATGTGAATATTTAAAAAGTTAAAACAGCTGAACCTTTGTAACAGAACTCTTAAAGGGTGATAGAAATAACTGTTTTAGCGGAGGTGGTGGATATCTGCTTTGTTGTCCCATTTAAGGCAAATAAAACAAGATGACATGATACATTTTGTTTAAATTTGGTCACGCCGGCGCATCGGCAAACGTCACATGAAGGTGCTAATTGTATTTAAAGCACTGTATCATTAATATGTGTGAAGTACTAGCAATAAAATTGAGGAAAACAAAATTCCTTCACATGTTTTGGGTTCTCGAGATTGCTGAAATCTGGCAAACACTATATAACTGTTGTTCGTGATGATAGTTACATTGTCAATTAATTTAATGACGTTGATGATGAGATATTCTCCTTTCTTAAATATTCCTGTTTTACACCCATTATGTCTGAACTCATCACAATGGCTCTCTAATGATATCCACATCAAATCAGGTAATGAAAATTGAATTTTTGGTATCAGCTACATTCTAGACCCAGTGTTTTTTTATGAAGAACACTGGGGATTCTGGGTCTGCATGGTTCAGCTTCACACTTATAATCCTGAGAATAAAATTAGAATAAAAATAGATAATAATGTGTGCCATGATTTGAAAGGTCTGATATTCATCTAATTTTGTCCACAGTAGCATCATGAAACCCATTCCCTTGCCTCGGGATGCATTTCCTTCAGAAAGGATCAGTATAAAAAGGAAACTTATATTTTTAGCCACAAAAAAAGTCAAATTATTTATACTATAACCTTTATTTAACAAGGTGGTCACAATCACAATATTATTATGGATATAATCTTTGATATTTGTGTATTTTGAATTACAATTATCTGACTAGATAATTAAAATTTACTTTAGAAGGATATTGTATCAGTAACAAGTAAAAATTGATTAAAGTTTACAATAAAAGTATTTAATTGTAACCACTTTTCAGTTACACCATAATGCATCTCTTATATTAAAATATATTATAGACTACCCTAACGCTCAGGACCTTACCAGCTTTTGAATTTTTAAAAATATTTAATAAGTAACCGAGTAATGAATGAATAAGAATAGATTCTGTACTACTTGCTGGATATTCAAAGAAGCAGACAAAAATAAAGTCATTACAAAATTGTATGGATTCGAAATTAAAAGTTATAAATTTCTGTTACTTTGTGTTTTAAGTTTTTTTTTTTATTATGAAATGAATAATGCATATTAAACATATATCATATAGTGTTATCTATTAGTTGTCCTATTGACCAAAATTATTATTATCTATTTTAGAAAATTGTAGTGTATTATCAATAATTTGAAATAGTTCTGGAGGCTGTGGAATTCGTCCAGTTTCTAATTTAGACCACAATGGAATGTTGTTCAAAGATATTTCAAATGCTCCTGAAGACACTAACTGGCCTTCAATCATGTTGGATAAGAAGAACATCATCATGCATGCATATAACTTGTTTTCCAGGCACCAGCTCCACCAGGCAGGTTGGGGTTTATTTAACCATGCAAATATGTTGACACCACTCAATATGCACATAATCAATATCATCTTTCCAAAACCCTGGAATACAACATTTTTATACTTTAAAATATTGCTAACATTAAATCTTTTTATGAACATTTGAAAGTAGTCAAACATGAACAGACACAACTCAAATAAGTCAATAAACAAAACAATGATGAAGGTTGTGCTTATCAGAATAATGATAAGATATATGAAAATACTCACAACTAATCTTGACATGTACATATTAAAGCCCGGTGGGTCATAGTTTGCTCCAATAACAGATATTTCAGGATACTTTTGTTGTATTATACCAGCATAATCTTCAAAAACTTTACGATATCCACATGAATAACTGCAAGAAAAGAAACATTAGAGAATTATGTATACGAAGGTTATAAAAATCGTAAACGAATTAATTAAGAAAAAAACATAAATTTGATTAACACGTGCATGTATTTGTAAACTATATTGTTGCTGGTAAAAAAAACAAGTTCCAAAACATCAAACAAAAAACAAAAATACTGAAGCGCCGAAATAGTATTTTGGCGTTTCAGTATTTTTCGTTTTCAGTAGCGATATTATTAGGTTAATTGTTAAAATATTTGACAAATAATAGCATCAATAGGTACATATTTTATTTATTAATATTATGACAGTAAATTAATTTCATAACCAATTTGTTATTATCAGAGGAGGCTCTCAGAGCTTTAATAAAGCACACAAATTAACACTATAACATTGATATTCATCAGTAAAATGTATGATGCCAGTTAAAAAAAAATATTTACGTGATTTAATAAAATGAATAAGTACCAGTAATATATATTCATGATATGCCCCACTCCTTGTCCAATTTTTGAGATACTCTCAGCTTCATTTTCATTTGCTTGGACGAAGTTATCAGCCGATAAAATAAGACAAAGGAACAAACTTGTAACAAAAAAAGCTACACAAACGTTGGTAGACCAAGCCATATTTAGCTGTTAAGATCTATTAATTATTGACATAAATTAAACGTTTGTAGCGACTTTACATGAGCAAATGAGGAGGAAAACTCGATTGATTACAAGATTGTAAGTGCAAGTGATTTGCAACTACAACTAGACAGGCACAGCACAAAGTACCACAGATAACACAAACCACATATTCATGTATGATAAAATATTACAGATACAGATAAATAGACTATATAGATTTTTAACGCAACCACACTCATTTGATTTGACTCTTAATGGTTTAATGCGCCGACTTGACGCTAATAGAAAACCGTAAATTTTGAGAATTAAAAAAGGACATAACCTCCCTCCAAACCGTAGGGTTAGTATACCTGTATATATAAAAATATCCAGAACTCGAGAAAAAAATTATAAACAATACAATTTAAAATGTAAAAATTTAATTTGGCAAAGGGGTAGCAATACGGTATATTTAGATTTTTAATAAATATTGTAGTGTATTATTTATTAGCCTATTGTCTCGCTTAATTCTTAAATTTTTGAATCGTATAAAGTTAAGAGTACTGAAACAAATTAAAAAAAACATGCCTCAAACTTTGAACAGCCAAGCTTTTGTAAATTGTTGACTTGTCTTTTTACAATGACTAGCAGCAGGTTGGATGAAGAAAAAAAACTTAGAAGGAATGTTGATACAATATACTTTATGATGGTTATACTTGGTGGGACTGTCTATAGTTGGACATGCGCAAACAGTACACAAAATGTAATCCAACATAACATAACATATCTCTTTGTTTTTAAAGTCATATTACTTAAAACATTAAAACATCGTATATGTAATTATTGTAATGACTAATGAGCAATATTAAGGATTCTGTAGCATTATCATTCACAAATCTGAATAGAAAATAAAGCTCTGTTGTAAAAATAAATAAATAAAGTTGAACAGTTTTCCAACTACCAACACAAGTTAGTTTTTCATAGACTTTTTATGACTTCCAAAGTTATGTTATTCGGTTTTTGAAACAGTGTTGTTTCTCAAGAACTGTCGACTATATCTTGTTCGAACCAATTTTCGTTGAAAGTTTTCCTTAACATCTATAAAATATGTTTTATTCAGATTTTTAACTCTTAGTTTAGAAATTATAGGGGGGGGGGGGCACTAATTTGACCGTTTTGAAAGGGATTATCTCTCAAACAATCGACTTTGAGAAAAAAGGGGCTTAGAAACCTCAATGTCATTTTTAAAGAACTTTCTATAGATACCCCACATTTGTATATAAGATGAAAAAAAATTGAGTTTCAGTTCCATATATGGGGAGCCCCCTTTAAATGTAATATTTTTATATAAATATGTTATTATTTAAATATTTTTAATTTTTATATTAAATTCGGAAAGCGGTTTACAGAATACACTTACCTCCCAAGTTTCAACTTTGTAGTCTTAATAGTTTCCGAATAAAAAGGCTGTTTCCCAAAAATAAGGTAAATTAAAATGAAATGGTAACAATTACGATTTTTCATATAATATGTACTTTATATATGTATATACATTAAAATAAAGATAATATTTTTCATGAAGCTATATATTTAGCAATGTTGTCTTTTATGCATATTACTTGTACGAACGTCGTGTTCGTTTCACATCTGCCAGGCGTCCCATGACTGCTATTTTTTTTCTAAAAACAGATTGGTCGCTCGTATATGGTGAGTATTGTTATTTCTTTCGCATAGTACATAAGTGAAAGAAGGCAAGATATTATAATCAACATGGTTCAATTTATTCAACCTACGTACTGTACTGCATACAGTTTTACTGTACAAACGGTACAGCGAAAAAGTATGCAGTGCGGCTCGAGTAATAGGTGATGTTTAAGGTTTCGTGTAATGTTGTATAACTTGTTATATAACTTTGTGATGTTTTGTTGTATATGTTACTGTCTTGTCTTGTCTCTGTCTTTTGTTTCTTGTAGTGTATATGTGTAGTGGACGGATTGAAAAAAGATGATCGCGATTAATAAAATTAAAGGCTTAAAAGCACTAAGCCAAAGCCGTATTTTTTTTAAATTACATTACTGATGTAAGTGATGTCACAATGACAGAATTCAGGATGACATGACGAATGTAGATGATTTGATAAATATTGTTCAATTTCAAGTTTCAGCTTTCTTTTCAACAAAAAAAGAAAACAATATTAGCGTAAATTAATGTCTTTGTATAATTTATTTGTAAGTCGTGTGTGTTTCGTACTAAAATAATATAAAAAATAATGTCTCACGGTAATTGTCACGGACATTGCGATCATGATCACAGCAATGCCGAAGATATTGGTATTCAATACAATTTATTTGAAAAAATCGATAAACATAATTTACAGTGTCTAAATGAGACGATCGACGGATCAGGTAAAACTGTATTTAAATCATGGGAAGACAGACTTGATAGAAATAACGTTAGTACCGATTTCAAATTTTTATATACCTTACTTATATATACAAGCTGATCAATAAAACTAGACGAATGATGTCACTCGCAAGCTTGCGAGTACTGATGACAAAAAAAATAGCATTAATGATTTTTTGTGAAATGTAGATTCCAATGAGATGTAAATTTTATGTAAACACGTTATTAAACTTAAACAACGCACCTTACTAGTACGGGAGCAGGCCATGAGACGGGACCGGGGAAGGAGACCGCATTCCTTCCGTTCGTCTAGTTAGCTTGGTTGAGTAGTAAAATTTAAATCTATCGCTTTGTTTTTTTATCATGGCTTGTTTATAGATTGTAGTACAATTTATAGTGGTTAATCAAATAGGCATATTTTTCTGGATTATGAGCATACCATCCATCCATTAGTCTTTCGAGGTCCACTGCTGGACATAGGTCTCCCCTAAACGGTGCCACTCCAACCGCTGTCTTCTTTAGGTCATTGGCCCACCTGGTCGGGGGCGACTTGTGTTCCTTTTGCCTAAACGTGGTCGCCTCTCGAGGACTTTTCTTTCCCCATCGGTGATAAATGTGCATACATTTATCATAAATTAAATAAATTGTATACATGCAACATAAAACAGTATACATTCAACCACTGCATGTATACTCTAAAGTATACATATACATGCAACTGTTGCAAAGGGTTGCAGTTTTTTAATTTAATTGTGGTACAATTGTATTTAACATATTATTGTCTCTCTGCTGAGCATGGATATCCTTTCAAAATGAGAAAGTTTTAAGCTATAACTTCACCGTAATCATATAGTTTCTATCACGAAAGTAGTGTTAATTAGTTTTTAATGTAATAATGATTATACTTGGGGCAAATTCGATATGGAATGTTTAATAACATAGCGGTACCTAGCAACCACTGACAGGCAGAGGAATGGAACTTTTTGTTGCTTTATCACCTGTTTTCTTTTTACCTATCATTGACTTTTATCTTTTACTTATAAATCATATGATTTATATGTGAAATTAAACGACTTTATTACAGCAAACTCTTGTCGACGAAAGATTTTGTAATCAGAACTTTAACATTAAAATATTACAACAATTTCATAGGTTGCAAGTCCTTTCATGGAATTAAGTAAGTTGTAACTTATACAACTTATACAATGATGATAGTGGTAATAAATTTTTGTTTGACCGGTTTTATTATATTATCTTGCCGTTGGGTTCTTATTAGTTAATCAGCTCTTTTTAATTAAATTACTTTACTAAAATTTAATGCAAACTTTAGTTGAATATATTATCCATTTGTGTACAAATCTGTGTAAGTTGGTGACAACTCTACATAGGATTTTTTAT
This sequence comes from Cecropterus toxeus, assembly GCA_018249875.1. NCBI lineage: Eukaryota > Metazoa > Arthropoda > Insecta > Lepidoptera > Hesperiidae > Cecropterus > Cecropterus toxeus. The sequence goes on from DWNE01006394.1 coordinate 7,923, forward strand.
AGTTTGTTTACATTTATTCCAGATCGAATGTGACCCGAGTATAGTAGATTAATTGAAAGGAAAAGGTATATTGCACATCAATTCAATTTAGATAATGTAATTGATTAAACTTGATATTAATTAGAATGGGTATTGTTCAATATAAGTACTATTTTGGTGCCTGGATTCAGGTTTTTAACAAAGTATACTTATGGGAGTGTGTGTTCACTCTTGAATATCTTCTTTAATTCTCGTGGATGTGGTAGAACGATGTATCTAGAAGATGTGGAGTACTTTTTCATGTTCCCATTACGGAAGAGCTACATCTAGCAATGGTCTTCAAAGCACTGATGGGATGAATGGGGAAAGATTAAAGTTTTACCTGCACCCTTGGTGTCTGTGATAAAAAAATATTTAAATAGGAGGTCTATTAATTTTCTCCCTGGAAAAAATCTACACTATGCCATTATACTTCTTTGGAGTCCTTTCATGCATATACTCATTTTTTTTTTCTTTACATGAATGAAGTGAGCATACGAGCATGCAGTCCGCCTGCTGGTAAGTGGTTACTGCCACCTATGGACATCTGTAAGTAACTTCTTATAGAACAGAGGTTCTATCTGAAGTCTATTACAGATGTGTTGCTACTCCCGAAGACTAAGATGGCCGCCTCAATATATATGTGAGACGGCAACCACATCCTTCCAAAAAACTCAAGAACTGCTTTACACTGAAAGTAGATGGGGCGGTGGTACCTCCCCGGTCGAACTATATTGGTTCTTCCACCTGGCAAATGGCACTCATGCATTAGTTGTAATAATTGTAAAATGCTTATTCAATTTCAGTTTGTTGAAAGCGATGCTGATGAAGAATTACTTTTTAATATTCCATTTACTGGTAATGTTAAACTAAAGGGTATAAGAATAGCCTCGGAAGACTCTCCGTCACATCCTTCAAAATTGAGACTGTAAGTAATTGATGGATTTGTCTTCATACAGCTTACTTAGTCGTTAGGAGTAGCAGTGTTAAGTGTCTTCAGATATACTGAAACGGATTTTTTTCTTAAATGTTCAAATGAAAGTAATGCTGCTTTAAAACATAGGGTCTTTAAAGTATACATAATCAGAACTATTATTTCGAAATATATATATTCTTTATTGTTTTTTTCACAAACTTAATTCAGAGATTACAAAGTTAATTCTTTTAGAAAGACCCTTTCTATAGTCTATTTGTATTTCATTAATATCATGTATGTTACTAAATTATATTTTGATTTAACTTGACATATTTACAGGTATAAGAATAAGCCCAACATGACTTTTGATGATGTGTCTATGGAAGCAGAACAAGAATTTGAACTACAAAAAGATAGTGAAGGGGTTTTGGAATACTTGCCAAAGTAAGTGTAATAGCTTAGTACTATTACACTATAATCGTCTTTTAAAATATGCAATAAATTAATATTTTTTGTAACAATAATTGTCTTATTGCAGGATTGTTACATTTTCTTCTGTGTCACATTTGACAATGCATTTCCCTACAAACTTTGGTGCTGAAAATACAAAGGTTTATTACATTGGTTTGAAGGGAGAGTGGACACCAGGACACAGGCATGGAGTCACTATTTGCACATATGAAGCCAGGCCTAACTTGGATGATCACAAGCTAAAACACCTAGATTCTGTTGCAAAACATATAGAATGATATGATTAAAGGACAGTTTGTGATATTTATGTATTAAATCAGTGATAAAATTGTGATATGGCTTTTGATTTTTGCAATTCGCAACAGGGGGAGAGAGTGTAGGGCAGGCCATGGCTTCGGGCCCCACGTCTTTAGGCGGCGGCAGAATGTATCGATTTCGCGAACCTTTTTGACGTAAACATTTGGGTGGCGACGTATTAAATTTAGGCCCCGGGCGGCAAGTACCCACGCAACGCCGCTGTTTATGACACGCAATGGCGTCATAATGTTCTGACATATATAACTTTTAAATATAAACTCTATTAGGGATCTGCTCAATATGTGTGCATTATGTGGTCCATATTTTTGTAAATATTTTGGAGCAATCGTTCTGTTCCCCGAAACGTTGGTTCGGCATCACTCAATGACAAAGGGTGACGGTGAGAGGATGTTGGATGGCGGTAGTTTGGATATGGAATAGTGCTTTTTGCTTTTCAAGGGGAATACAGCTTGATAAGATATTTAAATTTGTTGTTATATTACACAAATATTTTGGCGGTATAGTAACCATCGAGTCACTCTTCCATGTTCGTTTTGAAAGAATTAATAAACAAATTTAAACTAAGGTCAAAATTTTATTAAAATATAATTTTACTAGTTATAAGTAAGTAGTAGGTACATATATTTACATTACTTCACTGTGGAAACTGTTACACAAATATGATTGAAGTAGGTATGTAATAATACGCATGTGTAACACTTACAGTATAAATTCAATTTTTAAAACGTATACTTATCTTGCTATATATTGATATTCAATGTATCGAGTGCAAATTCGATTTGTACTATATTAAACGCAGGAAATAGGTAGTTACACAAAGTTAAATAAATACTAGGCTCTATTTACTTTAAATTATGTAAATGGCAGTGATAGTCTTTCTTAGGTACATTCGAAATCGTTTACTGTATATTTTATCACTTGTTAGGACTATTTCTTGATTAGATTATAAGACGTATTTATCACATTAAACACCAGGCCGGCGCCTTCCGCGTACAAAGCGGTTGTTGCGGCGACCGCCGGGCCATCTTCCGCGGCTGGGTGGTTGTCGTCGCACAGCGTTCGGCACCGATTCTAAATATGATGTTCTTGCGGTCACTCCTGGCTGCCTCCTCATACAAACCGCGCATCTGCGGAGTACAATATAAGATGTACGTACTAATAGAGATGTACTGTATGCAAAACAATACATAATTGAACATTAAACATCTTATCTGCACTTCTTCGTGAGACTGACGAGAACTAAACGTGTAACGTAAAGGTTGGTACGTATGTGGAAAGTAAAGGTTGTAAAATCAGAATCAAAAACTTAAGTACTTAGTAACAAAAATTTAGTCCATTATTCATATTGAGGTAGGTACCTATTAAAAAGTAAATTAATAGATACATATTTTACAAGTGTATAACTTGTAAAATGTGTTAAACGTTGGATATAAAATTAGCTGTATTTATTAAAGAGTTTCATTAGTGTTTTATATTTGTATACAAAATATTGCATTGTATATGATAACGGCAAGCAGTCAGATTGTAGGATTTTTTAATCTTTGTACCGTCTCGTGTATAAACGACATCGATATACATTCATGCTGCGATAGAATCTTTAGAGGCCGGTTTTCAATGCAGATATGCAGACTTTGCTCAGTAGAATTTACAATGATTTTTGAGGCCTCCAGGATCCAAAAAATATCCACGATTATTTACTGAGGTAATGTGACTGTAATGCCTTCGTTAAACCGACCTTCAATTTTATAGAGAAAGAAAAAGGCTGTAAGAATACATAATAGTTATGTATTATCATACCTGCTGACTTTCGAAACTTGGTCCCTCTTAATAGTCTCTTGTTGGGGTTTTTGGAACATTTTGTAGTCGTCTATAATTGATAGCCAGTAGGAAACTGAAGTTGCAAAGTAATTACAGCGGCCCAATCCGTTACATTCAATGAAAGGTCTAGTACGGAAATCGCGTAGACATGATCCAGGCGATATTAGGCTTTGTCCGGATGCATCAGCTCCGGCCGTATGCTGTAATAATTAAAAATCTCCATAAAGCAGGGACTTTTTTATAAACTTTAAGTAACAAACAAGTACGCAGGCCATCAGATGGTAAGTGGGCATGCTCATGGATATCTGTAAGCGCCTTAATGTAGAACACAGGTTCCATCTAAGATCAATCACCGATGCGTTGCTATTCCCGAGGACTGAAATTGTCGCCTCATATTATGTAAGTGAGCCGGTAGCCGGTACGCCGAAATTTAAGAACTGCTTCAAATTAGAAACAGGTGAGATGATGGTACCTCTCGGGTAGAGCAACATTCGATCTACTTCTTAAACGTGGTAAAACGAATGTGGTTACGTGCACGTTTTAAGCCGCATCTGGCGGCAATTATTGGCGGACGTCAAGTTTTAATGTAACATTTTAGAAAATTCAATAGCCTCAATATGACAATTAGCTGATAATAAATGGTAAAACATATATTAACATTCTAACTGTTTTTGTAGTAATTACTTTATAGAATTATTATCCGGGTTATCCCGGGCGACATTTTCGTACATGCGGCTGAAACTCACGACATGGCAAATACAAATACGAATATCTTTATTTGTAGAATAAGGTATATACATAAGGCAGTGGCATGATGAAAAATAAGTCGGTGTAAATCAGATTAAATATTATCAACATCAAAAATAAATGGAAGTATTATATTGTAATAAATAATAGAAATAGTAAATATGCGGAAATGTACGTTACCATTAAGAAACTGAATCCAATCCATAATTCTTCCCAATCCGTTGGACAAGAAGGCACAGTATCACTTTGACTATGAATTGCAATTGTTCGTGTGGACGATTCACACACTTGGCACCTAAAATATTTGTAAAGAATTGTTATGATTATTAAATATTGAAAAGACGTTTCGAAATTTTTAATATATACCTATGTATATTATAAGCACTTATTATTGCTATAAGTTAGTTTAAACATACAAAAATATCAAGTTTGATTTTCACGCAAGGTATATCAAGAAAAGGATTTTCATATAACATAAATTTTCTTGAAACTTACTTAAAATGAGATGCCGCTTTTATGCCTCTGAGGGCTGAATGAATAAATAATTAGTCGTATGGGTTATACTCTATGTTTACCTAAGTATTGGGCGAACGAAAAAGTGTCTCCTTAATATAATAATTTAAGTGAATATAAGATAGTTTTAGTCTAATAATATATTAATCACTCATGGCTTAGTATGTCATCCGAAGAAGGAAAGCGTGTATAAAATTTAGCTACTGGCAGTTACTTGTCTAATTCTAGATATCGCCGACATTACCTTCCTAATTGCATATATAACACCTACAATCTACTTATAATTTCCAAGAAGACTTCTCGTCAACCCATTATTGTCCCACTGCTGGGCACGGGTCTTCTCTCAGAGTGAGAGAGTTTTAGGCCATAGTCC
>DWNE01006395.1:0-13094 GCA_018249875.1 Cecropterus toxeus
CATGTTTGTTTTAAACATTTATTACTGAATAAAATTTTAACATTTCGCAAGTGAATTATTTCAACCTAAAATCATATTAACTATACTTTTAATATAAAACGAAGGCACACGGCTACATTCAGCACTGAATTAAAACTTTCAAACAAACGTCAGTTACGCTAAATCAAAAAATGCTCATAAACGGAGCACCTATAGTCGAGAATAAACAGTATATCAAGGTTGTCGTTCTTAAAAATGGTTCTCGATTTTTTCATTAAAGCGAACGCGCGTCGGCGTGTTCCGACGACGTTATTCTCGAAATACCTATTGCATTTATAAAGATCAAACGGCTGGAACAAACGGGCGTCGGTGTAAACAGATCATACGTACATACTCACGTACGGAGCGAGTGCTGGGCGAACACAACGCAACTAACGCCATTATCTCTGCGTAAACTGAAACACATCACCGCTCCGACTAAAGTTTTATATTTTTACGATGCTTTTCTGTGCGTTTCGTGTAATGGGAACTAAAAGGGTGCGAGGCTGTGTGTGTCTTTAATTAGACGGACGCATTTTTGTAGAGTTCGCAGGGTTACGTTAGGTTTTCGCACGCGGTTTCACTTGTGAATAATGTTAGTCGTATTTTAATTAAAAAAATGTTTAGTATATGCAGTATACATCTCCAATTAGCGCAATGTTATTGCAGTGTAAATGCGTTATATTTTTTCATCGTGTTATATAATTTCCGTCTACGGGATAGAAAGCTACTAAAGAAAACGACCAATTAAAATGATATCTGAAAACAAGTGTTTTAGCATAAAGCGTGGTCGATCAAGCGCCTGTAGCTAAGTAGCTATACTGAAACTGTATGTAGAACTGGTTCCATAGCGTATCTTAGGGTAGGGGATCCGAACCCTTCTCATAGCACAAGCGACAAATTCAGACATTTTTTTTTCGCTGATAGTCAAAGTTGCATTGTCCCCTTTAAAGAGCTATAGCCGCTACGCTCATGATTAATACTACTTTGATCCAGTAATTTATCAGTGAGCTATTGTGCTTTACCAGTATACCACACCATTTTTTTATGTGGGATTTTTATCGCACTAAAACCCTCCCGGTGGCCGTCCTCATAGCTGTGTGGAGGACTCCGTGATCTCCAACGGAACACTCCCACTCTTGCCGCCCGCAACCCCGGAAGCCTCCTTTTAGTCGCCTCTTACTACAGGCAGGGGTTACCGTAGCCCTATTCTGGTCCCGGAACTACAGGGACAAGTATACCATACCTAGAACACAAAAGAACTTCATACATATAATATGAAATAATCTAAGTTGGAAAATAAAATACTTAGTTTCGTATAATATTTCATTCCGTATAAATTATTAATTAATACTAATATTATCGTATAATAGAAGAATGTCTCAAACATTTTAATATATAACTGGTACTCACGAGATGCGGTTATATGCTAAAACTGATTAATTATTTACAGAATTTCCGCGTATGGAAAAAAAAATACTCGCTTTTCGTAATGCACCTTACTCAATTCGCAAAAATCGAACCATTTATATTCACAATATTAAGACAAAGTACAAAAGAAGATATACACAAATCTTCAAGCTTTCAGTCTCATTTTAAACTGTAAAGCTAGGTAGGTGCACATGCAATTGTTTCCTCAGCCACTGTTTAGTCTAGGTGTCCGCAATCAGCTATTTCAATACTCCTAGCTCAGGGATGGTAAACCAGTGGCACGCGTGCCATTGACGGCAAGCATCGGAATATTTTTATCTACCTTCGCGTGCGTATCTATATTATATTCGGAGATAAAGAACATTAAACTTGACACCGTTTGACAATGGACCTCCGTTCGACGTGTTCAACTGTTAAAAGTAAACAAGTCACTTGTCATCTATTTTACAATGACAGAAGTGAAACTGCTGTTCAGACTTCACGAGTTTTTTTCTTTTTTAGTTAGGTGTTAATAATATTTAGTATTATTATTTTCCCATTAGACGGCACATTTATGCCGTGATTAAACACAAACAATTGTTTTTTTGAGAAAATTCAAGTGAATGAATATAGGTTCGCCACCCCTGGCCTAGGTTATAGAGCTACGCATACCTACCATTCAGTCGTTTAGCTTATTTTGTGTCATCAATAATCAAAGGTTTTCATACTATTAGTACAGTACGATGACAAATAATGTGATGAAAATATTTTCTTACAATTGTAGGGTTCCGCACCCAAATGGTAAAAATGGAACCTTATTACTAAGACTCCGCCGTCTGTCAGTCCGTCTCTCCGTCTGTCCGCCTGCCTGTCACCAGGCTGTAGCTGATGAACTGTTATAGTTAGACAGTTGAAATTTTCACAGATAATGTATTTCTGTAGCCGCTATAACAACAAATACTAAAAACAGAATAAAATAAATATATAACGGGCTCCCATACAATAAACTTGATTTTTTGATGTTTCTTTTATAGATAAATGGTACGGAATTCTTTACACGCAAGTCCTACTTGCACTTGGCCGGTTATTTTATAAATGTTTGCCGATTTCTTCCCAATGTATGGACTAGTATTTTTTTTTTACATTTGCTATGTTAATAACTTGTTATGTGCAATCGTTTTTGGTCATACCTAGCGATGTACGAACAAAAACTTGTAAAGGGCACAGACGACACGCAACTACAACTACTATTAAAAAAATAATAATATCATCAATAGTATAACATAACTCTTGTTGGTTCTGCCCACACGACTCTTATCTGTTGGATCGATTTTCGTAATCAGTATCATTGGGCGGCTAATGTATATTTGTAATCTTCTGATTAAACATTGGCTAATTAATACGATACTAGGAACGGTTCAGGTTATTGTAAAATCGTATATGAATGCTATTGATTAATAAGTTGTCATCCCAATTTTCTTACGTATATTGCCACTCTGTACCTATATGTTTTCTTAATATTAAACTTACTATATCTCTCGTAATCTCTCTCTCTCTCTCTCTCGTAAATTTGATTAAAACTAATGTAACACATTACTTAACATCTATATTTTTATCAGTGATGACGCCATAGTTATAAGAGAATTTTAAAAGGAAATACAAATATAAATGTCTGTTTGGCTGTCGGCTGTATCCGGAGTTCCGGAGCCATCGTTAAAAAAATAAAAATCCATACGTCCAACCAATGGGAACAGGCAATCCCGACGTCGGTGGCTCGTGGGTAAATTCGAATTATTTGGCCAGTGTTCCAAAAACGCGCGCAACAAGAACGCGTCTGTTCCCGCGCGGTAAACATCGTTATATAATTTCTAATATCGGTATTATCTGTCCGATTCATTTTATCTTTTTTTATTTTGTGGTTTATTGTGCGTGGTCAATGCTGCTCTGATTTTCTGATATCCACGTTGCATTTTGGTAAGTGATTTGTTATACGCTACCCTCGTTAATTTTAAAAACGTTCTAGAATTATATTTTTTATCGAATTTTAAATGTGTTATTGTGTAGAAAACGATTTTTACTTATTTATTGTAAAACTTATTAGGAGAAGAACAATTTTGTTAAGGAAAATAATTAATTGGTTTAAATTTTATTTACACGTAATGGAAGGTGATTATGAAAAGGACGGAGAATTTTGTAAACTTTACACTACCTATTTAAATTCTATATTTTAATTAAAATTTATCGAATTAATCATACATTTTAATTCTCTATATTATATAAAATATCTGGACTAGAAACTATTATTCACATCTGGATAGTACCTTCCTACCTTCATTAATTTATCCGCAGTTAATTTCCTTACCTCCAATCGTTTACGTTAAAATTATGACATGCGTTTTTTCAATACGATCTAAATATATTTATAAAAAAAAATATTGGCCATATTTTATAACAACAAGTTATGTAATCTTCAATAAATAAAATTGGTATGCAATTCCAAAATAACCACAATGGCGATAATAATTCGTCCTTACTTTTTAAACCTTTGTGAATTGCGAGCCACGTGGCGCAGCGATTACCATTCCAGTTCGAGATGTAAAGTTTTCCGGGTTTGATTCCAGGCCTTGAATGAGCCGTGACCAGTGAGACAAAGACTTTAATTAAGCTCTTATGTATGATAGGGACGTCTTTGCGGGTCTCTCGAATGCTAAGCCAACATAAAATGGGTTAAGATATTCGGGCCTCGAAGGTCGAGGTCGAGGTCGTACACCCGCCGGATGCTTAACATTACACACACACGCGCGCTTTCTACACTCATAGCCCCATACTAGAATTTTCTCCTCTGTCGTGGGTGCTATGGACACAGAGACGAATACACAAACACCCAGACCCAGAACAGAAATGTAAACTCATTATTCATATTTCTGTCTGGCCGGGAATCGAACCCGGGACCCACTGCGACTCAGACCGGTACGGTGACCGCTTCGCCACGCGGATCCTCAAACATTAATACTTTATAATACAATATTTTTAAAAATATTACATGTATAGATTTATCCTCCTGTTGGTCGGAGGGCGCAGACTTGGAGCTTCCGCAGGGAGCGACCAAACCCCAGGTGGTTGATCGTGTAGGGGCACGAACCCCTTTAGGTCAAAATTAAACTCGTAGTTAAAAATAAATGTTGTAGATGTTACATTGTATATTAAAAAGCAAATTATGAAGGTAGTTCTTCGCGTAGATGTGAAAGAGTAACACTTCCCTCCACACCCATATCCCCCCCTGCCCCCCCGGGACTTCAACTGAACTGTTCCAACTTAGTCCTCCGAGATGGCTCTGTGTTTGATTACAAATTTTCATGTCCGGCAGTGCTTATTTGCTACTTTAATGTTTTTATAAGACTGAAGTAACAAGCGATCATGCCACCTAATGGTAACTGGTAACTGGTCACTGTCATCCTTGGACATCTGTAAACTATATCATATATTACAGGGGTAACTGTATATTTGCCAGGTGGTAAAACCAATGTTGTTCGGCCGGGTAAGTACCACCGCCACACCTATTTCTAGCGTGAAGCAGTTCTTGCGTTTCAGTGGAAGGGCGCGGTTGCCGGCTCACTTTTATATGAGGCGACCATTTCAGTCCTCGGGAGTAGCGCATCTGTGGTACACTCCATATAGGACCTGTTCTATATGAAGTTGCTTACAAATGTCCATGGGCGGCAGTAACCACTTACTATTAGGTGGGCTGCTTGCTCGTTCGCTACTTCATATTTATAAAAAATAAGATCAGTCTTACTTGGAGACTAAATTGGTATGGCTCGGATAATTTTGCTCCCTTACCAACCTTCAGGTTAGAACACAATAGCGGATGATACTGCAGTTATTAGGCAGATATATGAGTAGATGTGGTGGTGCTTCCGAAATCGAACCACAAAGAAATTCAATATAAATCAATCAGGACCGATTGTCTTATTTTCAAAATTTTTGAACCACATCTATTTGTGTAATAACGCAGTGTTGAATGCTGTTATGTTTGAAGGGTAAGTAAGGGTTGTAAGGGTAAGAGAGACGTATCTATGGTATTCCAACTTAGTCCGCAGGGGGAGCAACGAATCTGTACAACTACAGGTAAGACTATTTTATTTGGGATTGATAACAAATGACTATTGGTGATAGTGACCATTTACCATCAATGCTGGTTGCTCGTTAGCTCTTTTTAAAGTGTAAAACTTATCCTCTAAAACTCTGAGTCTACATTACTACAGTTTTGGCAAACGAAGTCGCATATCGAAATTACGTTCGTATAAAACGTAAACGATTGCATTTCCCAGATTTCTCATTTCCGCTACATTTATATGGATTTGAAACGGGAAAGTGATTTATTAAATACGATTTGATTGCTTCTTTAGCATTTTAAATAAAAAATATACTCGTATTTGTGTTGTGGAGGAACAAGGGGAGATCTCCCGCCAGGCGATGCCACTGCCTGGGACAGCGGTCGATGTTAACTTCCGACCATTTCTATTTATGCTGACATTATATCAAACTCTGATAGTGTGTTCTAGGTTGCGCATTCTGATTGGCCAGTGTCAGAATTCTGTTTGTCTGTTTGTGTGTATTTGAAATCGCATTAAGTCAAAATAACCTTTAAGCCACAGGATTGTTATATTAACAATCCGTATTTTGAGGTAATATTTAATTTTATTTCATTAAAATTACTCTACTCTATCAAAAGTATGTTATACATTATACATTACAAATTAAAGTTATGTTATGTTTCTTAAAACGCTTGTGAAATCATCAGATATGGCTAGTATTAAAATACAATACGATAAAAAAGAAGATATGAAAATAGCTCCGGTTCAATGTTGCAAACTGAACAAAATCTTTCAAGTGGCCCTCGACTCGGATGGCACTTTCCAAACACTCGAGTTCGATACGAGTAGCAGAGATTGACCAGTTGCTCGAGTGTTTTCATTATCTTCTTCCTTGTCTCTTCTATAAAAAGGATGTGTTATTTTTTCACGTGATTTTGCTCATTATTATAAAAATATGTATGTATTACGTATTATGAAAACAAAAAAACTGGCAGCAAAAACTGAAATTTTATATTATATATTTTTTGTAGTGGTCTATTGCTAGCTTACATTTGATACCCTATATGAATATGCGATGATAATGAAAAACTCGAGTCTTGCCCCACTGTCTTCTATAACATATATAGTCTATTCATATAGTTTATACATATAGACGCTATTTAAAAAAAAAAACTTATATTTTATTTGACGTTGGATTTGATGATATGATTTTAATGATATGTCACAATATTTCAAGCCGTTCGGGCTATAGCGCTTGCAAAAGAAATTAACATACATACGGTTGACAACATTACCCTCCTTCTGACGCAGTCGGGTAAAGTATTATAATTATATACCTGAATGAACTTACAAACGTACCTGATACAAACGTGCATTCATTACATACCTATTCCCAAAGCATTGCTTACAAGACAAAGGAAAACTGGAATCCGTACCTAAGTTTAGATCATAGTGCTGCGCATGTAGTTACTCGCAATCTATAGCTTCAACTGGTTCTCGAGTGGCAAAGACAAGGGACTGGAGGAATCCATTCCGAAGTTCCGAACTCGGTGAAATTCACACGTAATGCAGTATGCCATCTGTCCCTAAACTTAAGTTTGTGTGAAGTAGTTTTTGAGAGTTGCGAAATCGGATGTCGGCTAACAGCTTGTTTAAACTTCAAGTTTTTGATTTAAATAGTATCACCTGATACGGACGGAATTTGAGGAAAATTTGCAAATAATACAGTATTTTTATTTAGTATAGATGATGGATAGTTTAGATATTGGACTAAATGTAATATTACATTTATGAATGGCATTATATTTGTACATTTTATGAATAAATGTAGTCTATTGTATATAAAAACTGTATGTTAAGAAATAATTGTGCCCTAAGTTAAATTAATGTAGCGTAGGGAATTGAAACATAATGCTACAGTAGCCAATCTTACAAACCTTTTAATTAGCCCAGATAGGTTAAAATTGAAAACTTTTGATGGTAGCATTTTACAAATTAATTATCGATTAAGGCGGCGGTGTTTCAAGTTATGGCTTTTTAGCGCCTTTGAGCAATACGTTATTAATAAAGCAGCAGAAGTGAAACCTCATAAAAATTGATTTAGTAATCATTGCAATCCATATTCGGATATCTTTTTACATATATTCCAAATTCGAGTTTTTGTACATGCTATAAAGTAAAACCGTTAACGTGATTCAGAGATACAGCGCCATCTAGTTGTTGATGACTGCTTTCGTAACTCATTTTCGTTTTATCAAGTTTCAAATAACGCCAATTTTATAAAAGTTTCATTCCACAATTTCATTTCATTTTATTTCTTTACAAATCTAGAGACATCATAGGTAAGAGATTTTTTTGAAATATTCATTTTTTGTAGTGGGCGATTTATTCATTATAAAAGCGTGATTCTCCGAAACCTCAATACTCTTTGATGTCGAAGTTGTCCTGAACACACAATGCCTTGAGCGCTCTGCCTACAAATAAAATTATATTGGTTCATATTTTCTTGTTTATTACATTTTTATTATTGCTTATTCCGTTGTAGTAAAAATCCTAGATGGGTACAAAAATTGTCACCCTAAATTTAATTATGTTTGTGGGTGTTGTGGTGGTAACTCAAATATGGGAAGACCTAGAGGTTTTCCTGAAGTTGGCTATATGCGTTGCAACTCCTGAGGACTAAGTTGGAACGCGAAAGGACAAGCATGTCCTTTACCACACCCTTCCAACTAAGACACAACAGCGTTTAACACTGCTGTTATTAGGCGGTGGTTTTGCAGTCGAACTACAAAGCGTTCTACCACCATATTGTTACTAATGTCAGGTTGTAGAACTAAAGTAGTACGACAGTAGCAGTAGTAAGCAGTTCTTGCGTTTCGGTGGAAGGGTGTGATTGCTTACTTATATATGAGGCGACCATCTTAGTCCTTGGGAATAGCAACGCGTCTGAGATCGACTTCAGGTAGAACTCCTGTTCTATATGAATTCGCTTATATGTGTCCATGGGCGGTAGTAACTACTTAACATCAGGTGGACTGCATGCTACTTTGTTACGTCATTTTTATAAAAAAAACACGATTGTAACATTGCTCATATTAAGAATTACTAATAAGTATGTCCAATGAGAACGTTCCATTATGCAAGCAAATTTAAATGCAAGCTACGAGAGATAACTAAATAAAATAACTTTCGCGAAGTCGGACTGTTAGGACTTTTTAGTTAATTGCTCAACTGCATAATATTAGGGTTTATTTAAAGTTAGAGTCTTGTTAGTTAATTGTTATTGTCACAACTTGTTACTGTTGTTATTTATTATAAGATTCCTGTAAGTTACTGTCGCCTGTTGACATTTGTAAGAGACCTCATATCGGACAGGGGTTCTATCTGAAGGTCGCAGATGCGTTGCTACTCACGAGGACTAAGATGGTCGCCTCATTATAAGTGATCCGGCAACGACACGCTTCCACGGAAACACAAGAACTGCTTCACGGTAGAATTAGGTGTGGTGGTACCTAGTCATACAACTCGGCGCAAGATTTATTTCACACTAGATATGGGTGTGGCGATGATACCTCCTCGGTCGAACAAGACAGGTTCATCCACGTATTAAAACAGAAGAACCTAATTACTACATTATTTACTATTCTGAAAGTAGTGTAGTGTTCAGAAAAAAAAAATACTATTCTTCTAATTCTAATAAAGATTACGTTATTTATTTGCCAACAACTAATAATATTAGTTAGATTAAAATGGAACGGGAGCGTCAGCAAAATAAGATAACATTTTTCGAAGTTGATCCGTTCGGAAGTTTCTGGGTGCGAAAGTTAACATTGCGGCTTAAAAATATTTTTAAAATAATAAATATGGACTATACAAAGTAGTATTAGTACTTCTTTTGGTAATAAGTGACATTGTTAAAAATATTTAAAGAAGAAACCCGACTGCTTAAATACGATTAATCCCATCAGTTTGAGTTCTGTGTTTTTTAAGTGATTGTTTTAAAAAAATATATATTTATTTTAACGCTTTGTATGAGTCAACATAGTAACGTAAAAGTATTATATAAATCTTTGTAGTGGTCTATTTACTAGCTTTCATTTGATACCAATATCATGTTCTATTTATTAGCTTTCATTTGATATGGTCTTGATAATATAAAAAGTTGTCCATCAATACGTTTGGGCTGTAGCGCGTGCCTAAGAAATTGACATAAATAAATAAAACATACATACTTACTCAAAAAGTACGTGTATATACATACCCCCATTCTGACGCAGTTTCGTAATTACGAAATTTTATCTTCCTCACTCCTAGTTAATGTAGTCTACAGTACATAAATATATAATTAAATACCTATTTCTTGTGTGAAGCAAGAGGCGATTATCTCAGTCCTCGGGAGTAGCAACGCATCTGTTATCAACTACAGATAGAATCCCTGTTCTATATGAAGATGCTTACAGATGACCATGGGTGGCAGCAATCACTTACCATCAGGTGAGCTGCATGCTCGTTCATTTATATAAATAAAAATCTTCCTTACTCCTAATTACTGTAGTCTACAGTAACATATATAATACATCTACGGAATGGTTTGGTAGGTAGAAATGCCTTTGCAAGAAAATTTAAGCCGAGATTTGTCGTGTCAGGCAAAATGAGAAAACCATTACGTGTAATGAATTGTTTGTTTGTTTGAAATAATTGCGAAGACTGCGTTGGTTTAATGTCACAGAAAATTATTTGTATATTTCATACAATTCTTTGGTCCATTTATGTTGTGCATGGATTCTTTTTAAATAATGATAATCTTGGTACAAGCTTTCAACACGTTTTTTCACAAAAAACTAATAATTATTTTGAAGTTGGAAATTTCTTTACTATAAAATATTGGAAATATTTAATTACTGTTCATTAAATAAAAAAAGCCTTTGGGCGTGATACCATACATGTCCGTTAACCCGGCCCCTGGGAGAGTAGAGCCATCTTTTCTACTCTTCACTTGGGTAATTCCTGCCTGGCGCGTCCACGTCGCGGGGGTGGGCGTCTTACATTCCGGTAGGCCGGTGTGTGGAGATGGCGAAGTTCAGCAGGGACCCAGTACTGCGGGGTATAGCGCAGAACCCTTGCCCAGGGTTACGGGTGAAGACCTCAACGGTGGATTGAGCGGAGACAATGGATGTCGGTACGGTCAATGCAGCGGAAGGGGCGAGCCACAGAGGCTTATTTTCTGGATCCTGATGGAGGGCAGCGGTAACCATCAGTACTGTGGTGAAGCGTAAGGAAGTAAATCTGGACCGGTTCACTAACAGAATTCTACGGACACTGAGTCCGTAGAACCGCGATGTAGAAAGCAACGGGAAACTACTACATTAACTATTCCCACGAGAGTTTAACGATGATAATGCAAGAAAATCCTCAAGTACGTTTGCCTGACGATCCGCGTAGCGACCGGCGCTTTGTGTTTTCCGGGACTCAAAGTGTGAAATTGGCTACCGGCCGAGGGAATGTAGGCAACCAGGCATCCCTTGGAAAGCATGCGACTGGAAGAAAACAAATCCAATTGCGCAAAAACATCCGTATAGGCACATGGAATGTACGTGGACTCCTCGATGATGGTAAATTACACATCTTGGACTACGAGCTCCAGAGGTGCAACAGCGTTGTTACCGGTCTAAGCGAGACCCACTGGAAAAACAGTGGCCATCGAAAACTGGATAAACATGCGATCTATTATTCAGGAGACGGCAATAACAGCTACGCCGGAGTGGCCATTGCAATCCCTAAACAATGGACAAAAGCGGTGCTAGGTTATAATCCTATCAGCAACAGAATAATAACAATGAAACTGGATGCGTCCCCCGTCCCATTAAACATTATACAGGTGTATGCACCCACGAGCGCGGCGAAAGATGAAGATGTAGAAAGTTTCTACAATGACATCGAATCGTCAATAGCAGCAATACCAAGTAGAGAAATGCTGGTTATACTTGGAGATTTTAACGCCAAAGTGGGTGACACGAGAATGGATGAGGGCTTGCGGAATATTGTAGGCAAGTTTGGTCTCGGCCAACGGAATATTCGGGGGGAGAGATTACTCCAATTTGCAGCCGATAACAATCTCACCATTATGAACACTGTATTCCAGCACCACCATAGACGACTGTACACCTGGACGTCTCCTGATGGCAAACACCGAAATCAGATTGACTATATTCTTATAAGATCTAGATGGCGAAGTTCAATTATGAATGCACACACACTGCCCGGAGCAGACTGTCAATCAGATCATCAGCTCCTTGTATGCTACCTCAAGCTAAAATTACGGAACTCTATACCTCGTAAGATTAACAAAAAGCTGGAAATTGTAGACCAAACGGCTTTTACGCAGCAACTGACAGCCGATAGCTACACGTGGAGGTCAAAAGCACCAGGTGATGACCCTAACTCACTTTGGTTATCTGCAAAAGAGCATATAAAAGAATGTGTACGCTCGACACAGCCAAGCCGGGCGATAAGTAAGCGTCAACACTGGATGTCAGACGATACCTGGTGTCTAGTGGAGCGCCGGCGTGAGATGAAAGCCAAGGGTGCATCTGTTCAAAGTTTGAATTCGATGAGTGCACAAATTCAATCTTCTTCTCGCAGAGATCGTAATAACCATCTCAAAGACATCTGCCTAGAGTTAGAAAAAAACGCAGAGCATCACGAAACAAAAGATTTGTTTAAGAAGATTCGTTACATAACTCGCCAATTCAAACCAAAAACCTGGGCTGTACAAGATTCCACCGGAGTGACTGTAACAGACATAGAGGACATTGTTGGCGTGTGGAAGGAATACTGTGAGCAACTTTTTACCAGCAACAGCACAAAGTTATCGCGGGACATCAATACACCTGCAGAAACTGCTCTTAGTGCTACGGAACCATCCATACTTAAGAGCGAAGTTCGAGCCGCAATCAATCACCTAAAAAGGAACAAAGCTGTAGGAGCTGACGATATCCCAATAGAAATATTCAAAGCAATGGGAGAATACGGAGTTGACATACTGCATGCTATTTGTGAACGTGTTTGGGAGACAGAAAAGTGGCCTCAGGACTGGGGACACTCCGTGTTCATACCACTACACAAGAAGGGATCAACAAAGAAATGCAGTAATTACAGACTCATAGCCTTGATCTCACACGCCAGTAAAGTGCTTCTTCACATTATCAACACCAGACTGCAAGCTTTCCTGAATCCTGAAATAGCCCCAGAACAAGCAGGATTTATCAGAGGTCGAGGAACAAGGGAACAGATTCTAATCCTCAGACAAATAATAGAGAAATCCAGAGAATTTAACAACCCACTCTATATCTGTTTTGTCGACTTTCGCAAAGCCTTCGACACCGTAAAGTGGGATAAATTATGGGACGTACTTACACATGTGGGAGTACCTAATCACCTAATTCGTCTCATACGCCGGCTTTACGAAGATGGAACTGCGACTGTCCGCATAGATAACATCGACTCGAAAAGTTTCCAGACACATGCTGGTGTTCGACAGGGATGCATACTTTCTCCACTCCTGTTCAA
>DWNE01006396.1:0-13094 GCA_018249875.1 Cecropterus toxeus
ATATGTCCATGGGCGGCAGTAACCACTTACCATCAGGTGGGCTGCTTGCTCGTTTGCTACTTCGTATTAATAAAAAAAATAGAATTAAAATGTCGTAGATTTATATAGGCTACATGCCCTGTCCTAGTTTCATTGGTGTAGCAAGTTCGAAACAGAAGTCCTCGTGTTTATAATTAGGTTGTAAGGACCATCTTGCATTATTAAGGGCATCCATGACGCTACACTGCAATAACAGAATCAAGAACGTTTTTCGTTTGGATCTAAAATTGAAATTAAATTATACTATATCTACATATATATAAAATTGAAGATACTCATTTGTTTATCTCTTAAATCCTTTTTAGGCAACCTTAGAAGACAATCTTTAATCAGAAATCTTCGCGCATTAGCGCCTCTCAGACTTATTTGAGTAGTTTTGGTTAAAGTTATCAATGAACGATAAGCTTACTTAGTTCACTCAACCTATTGGTATGTACAAAATAAGTTTTGGAATCCACTTCGTTTCTACTATTCATGTGGCCACCGAGATTTATGTTTATGCTCAGCAAATATAAATAACTTAATCTAAAAAAAATGTAATCGTGTTATCAAATTCACACTAATCTTCTCCATTAAAAGTCCTTCCCTGTTTCTAGCTAATTATTACACAACCAAGTTATTTTTTAAATAGCCATAATCAATCTGGTAAATTGGAACGAGAACATCATTTATGGAACAATAAGCAAAAAATGATATTTGCAAAATCACTGTATAGACGTAGTACTTATATGTTCCTTGAAAACCTTAGTACCTTACACATGAGATGCTTTCCCTATTGCAATTGCAATTATTCCAGAAGAATACCGTGGGGTTTCCCCATGAAAAAAAAGGTTAGGTTAGTTTAGATAGGTTAATTTATAAAAATGCTATAATTGAGCTGGTTAATAGGAACGAGAACATTATTTATTGAACAATAAGCAAAAAAATATATTTGCCAAGTCACTGTATAGACAGCATGTATGTAGGTTCATTGAAAACCCTAGCTTACACATGAGATGCTTTCCCTATTGCAATAGCAATTGGTTACGTAGTATTCGCAAGGAGCGACCTGCGTTGCGACATTTAGACTATCCGTTACGTAAGGTCGCCGAGACGGCAACGGTACGGTCACAGCCTACGTGATTAGCTGGTAATGTTCATTGTACAAATTATTTTCAATTACTTATGGCTTTTGTAGTATATTTTTTGAAGCTTTGGTCTAAGGTACTTAATGACGTAGCGTGAGTTGGAGTCGCCTGGAACTGAATTTGTAGAAACAGAGCAATAGAAAATTACCTTTTGTTTGTAACTTTGTTGCCCTGTAAAAGTGCTATTCGTGAGCGCAAATTAGGTTTTAAGTTAGTAGTAGTAGGTTAGTATAAAAATACAATAAATTATAGGAAAAAAATTATAATTTGTAATATTTTTTTGCCTCCAAAAATGGTTCGGAGCTGGCCGCCCTCCTAGTTCGGTACAATAGTAAATCTACAAAATGTAATTTTATATGATTGTACTTATGTACTCATTTTTGTCCTCTACTTTATAAAGAAAAACAGAGATATTTGTTTTTATTTTAGTAGTAATGCATTGGTGATCAGCAATAACTTATCATTCTTTGAATTACCTACTTGGTTACATTTCTATTTCCTACTTTAAGTTATAAACCAGTTAAAGATGTAAAAATTCTATGTAACCTTACAATTATTGTGATTATCTATACTTCTATACTAATATTATAAAACAGTAGAGTTCGTTTGGTTGAACGCGCTAATCTCAGGAACTACTGGTTCGAATTGAACAAAATATTTTTGTGTTGAATAGTACATTTATTGAGAAAGGCTATATAACATATATTTGTTTGTTATTTCTTATGTAGTAGCGTGTGAAACGGCGTGGCACATCTAGTATAGTATATAGGGTTACAATTAACACAAGTGTATCATCGCGAATATCGATGTTTTTCCAATCATTCCAACAACCGCTTACTATAATACGATTCGGTAAAAATAAAAATAGAAATAGAATGGAAAACATAAGCGCTCAATACTGATTGGTATTCTTGATTATTTAGAAAGCATTACGTGTTTACACGAACAATAAAGCGCAAATAGTTTGTTGAAGCCTCTAGTAGTCACATGTCTGTCATATCTCACCGTTTGAGATACCATTCAAAGGTTACTGGGTCAGGCCAATACTCGGTCGATCAAGATAAGATACACTTGAAACTTAATTCTCAGACTATTCATAGCGCCTTACTTTAACTATTGGTAAGTTGTAAAAGGCGTGGAAATCAAATCTTTAAATAGTTGTTGTATTGTTCTGTATCAAGCTTGTAGTTGGCGCCGGCAGATATTGGTTTTAACAACACCAAACTCGGTTAGTTGGTCAATTCTTATGGGCGTTTTCGTGGTTCAGATAGCTAACAAGCTATCAGTTTGATATATTATGTTTATTTGGTGTTTTATTATTTTGGCATTAAAACAATCTTATGAAATAAAATTATAATAATAATCAAGGGTGTAAAAAAGTTCTTCTTCAAAGGCAGTGATGCATTGGCGACTCCTCTAGTGTTGCAAATGTCCATAGGTGACGGTGACCACTTTCCATCGGGTAGCCCGTATGCCTTATTGTTAGGTTTAAGTACGAATGGGTAGACCATATTCTTTAAGAGTCGCAACACAACATCTGTTGTGCTGCGACTCTTAAAGAATATATAGGTGGTCACAGGTTCCCATGGGAGTCAGTGACTTATTATCAGGTGGACTACATGCTCTTACTTCAGTCTTACAAAAATGTAAGCCCCAAGCTCTTGCAGAGATAGTGCAGTTGGACGTAAATGGGTATAGCACGTTTTCTATAAGCAACGTTCATGTCACATGAATGTGATGTGCGCCAGTAATCCGTGTCTATTGTTACATGCGCCGGCGCAGCGGCTCGCTTACTACAAAACAAATGGAGAAAGTTCAGCCGTTTTATTTGTGCCTACGTGTTATCCACACCATTTCCTATTTTCCCGGCAACGTTATTCTGTAACGGAGAGTAGGAAACAGGTAGACAGTTAGATAGTTAATTGTTTAATGGTTCATTAATTTATCGGTAACATCTTTGTTTTGAACGTAAAACTTAAAGGTAAAACTTAAAGGAAATCACCAGAATAGGTAACGTAAGAAATTTAGTATGGAAAAAAGGTAATTTGTTACAAAATGTTTATAATAAGTGCAAGAGGATATAATTTATGACTTTGGATTAGGAGCTTAGGTTCTAAGAAATGCCCAAGAATGATGGCGAATTGACCTCTAATATCAACACGTTCGTTCAGGTTAATTATAAAAATAAACATTGCAGATTGTATAGCAAGCAGTTGTATAGCTGAATTAAAATCGATCTATTTCTGTATTGTATGTACCTACGAGTAACAAATACCATAGATTTACATGTAGGTATTATTTTAACTAATAGATTTACATTTTAAGGAGTTCTATTACATTGTATTAAATCATAGTAAAACATAATACTAATACAATACGTAAAAAGGCAATTACAAATAAGAAAGAACTGTAGAAATAGTAACTTTAAAAACTAAAGAGAATTTAAAACTGAACTACGATTAGCATTCATATAAAGTTCATAAGAATTGAAAAATATATACGTTTAACAATAGAATAAACCTATTTCTATTGTTAAATGTATTTTTTAATGGTTCGTACAAAACTCATGTTTTGCAATGTAGTGTGTGTTTACAATGTCGTCATACACCAATATGTTTGTAAATTTATTCATGCGAGTATGATATGGACAAAAATACTGACAGGTGATTAAACAGACACCTACGCTTACAATTCGCGATCACCTGAACAGCTAAATATCGCAATAACGGCATCTCTAACAAAGGCAGTCGAAACCTGTAACTATTAGTGAACTTGTTTGTGGATTGGAGTTATTTATTGTGCAACGGTGCTCGATTAGACTACCTTCCACCGAGAGGTTTCATAAAACGATTGTTACTTTCATTTCAATGCTCGGCCGGTGCATAACCACTACCACGTGTTGCCACGGTCGGTTACGTAAATTTTGTACGCTATTTTGTTTACGTATGATTTGAGGTAATTATTGCATACGGAAACCTTAGAACAATTATGACTGATGTATGTGTTGGAAAAGAAAAAGTCATTTTTGGCATTGAATTGTCGCTTCGAAAACACTTTGCTTACTTGTACCTATTACAAAACAAAATAAAATTTATTACATATAGATGTTGAATACTAAAACAAGTATATATGTTAAAAACTTAGAATTCATACTAAATATTCATTCAATGAACACTAATATCTTAAAATCCACATTACAATTAGGTAGATGCTTGAGAAATCTGTACAGTTTACGACGATTGCATAAATGTGAAGTTATATAATGCTACTGTAAAAATGCCCTAATAAAATTATAAATATAATATCTTCGTATTTGCCTTATCACGTTTACGTCACCTGAGTGCGCTATGTGACTGTGACGTAGAGACGCGCACTCAACAGCACCGTGCGCCTTTCATTATGTAATTAATTCACTATGCGGTAATACAACTGGTTTCCGCAACTGATTACACCGACCGAGCGCACTTGGAATGGCTAAATAAATATATCAAAATCATGATGATAAATATTTGCACAAATAAAACCAACCATCGTTGAAACATACATTAATTTTCTAAAACAGGAACCGCCTAAAACCAGTTTCGCACTTCATAATGTCATTAAAATGTGATTTATGTAACTCATTTCGGCGACTGCCCGCCGTATCCGTGGTAGGGGCTCTAGTCCAGATTCGTCGGACACATACAGTATCTACTGCTCAATTATTGTTTATACATTCATTTGTCATTAGTCACGCTTGCCAATACTGACGGCATATTTGTGTTTGAACGGCTTTCTTCAAGGCCGACCGTTTCAAATAAATCGTTTATATACACGTGCCATTATATCGTCGGCGCAGTACTAATGACTCCAGTGCGGTTCGAGTGCAACTAAATGCAGTTTACTAAAATTATATGGAAATAGATGCGTCTATGTTTGCAAAAGGGAATGTGATTAGGTTTTGATTTATGCATTTTCAATTGAGTTTCAATCGATTAGGCTTGTAATATTGTTTATAACTATGCTAATTCTAAACTAGAAAACGATACCTGAATATAGTTACAAATAAGCGTGTTTAATGTAAAGCCATAAAAACAAATAGAATAAATTAATTAAAATCATAAACGTGCGGATGCCATTATGGGTAGAGCAGAGATTAATACGTTTACTTTTAGCATTTAAATGCCTTAGTTTCGCGGTTCGTTTTTGACACGCGTACTGTGGCAGGTTTACGCCACAATCTAAAATCACAGTCGGTGACATTGCAATCTGTCAACCGGAGTCGTGGGATACTGTTTCCACGACACCCTTCTGGTAGTCATCGCGTTCCGTTATTTTCCTTGCGTCCTCGCAAATCTCTCGCTGACGATTAAAGATTGTGGAACCCTTCGTACTTTGTACTCAAGTGCATCACCGTCGCACCTGTTTCTGCTTAATAACATTAGCGTTATTCCCTCTTGCGTTTCGCGCAAGGATTTTAAGGATAGTAAGTCTAGGTAGCAACACATTGTAGTTGTTGTTGTTGTAAAAGTCGTTAGGTACATTATTTTGGACTCTGGTAGTCCATGGGCAGTTGTGTGCTTAACATCAGGTAATGTTCTGCATCAAAGTGCGATTTCGATGAAGATAATCGAAGTGTATCTAAGTCTTAAATTCCATAAAAATATATAAAAAAGTAAAACAATGGAGACAATTCCAAGTCAGTTGCATAAAATACAGTGTTGAGTTGCAAGTCGAGCCACGAACGGCCAGCCGATTAGTCACTGAAACATTCCCAGCGCGCCGATCCTCTGTGCGGGCGATTGTAGGGACGAGCGATATTAGGCTGACTCGCCTTGCTTCTTCATGCTTTTTTAACCCTTGAAATTGGTTAAACGTTCGTTGTGGCGTTATAAAGCTGTTGTTGTTTTTATTGCATGTGGCGCTAGTGCTTTATCGTGCACGTTTTTAGTATTTACATAGATATCTTTTATTTGCCTTTAACATTTTAAGTGCGTGAATAGCATACGTACATAACGTATGCTATTCACGTCATATTAGATTCTACCTTTCTCGAGATTAGCTTCAAAGATGGATTCTCAAATAGACAAATAATATTAAAACAAAAGACGATTATGTATTTTGACATCGACCAACGACGTTTAATGAGTATAGAAGTTTTGTAAATGTCATTTCATAACAGACGAATGTAAATTCGATTAATTTGTAGAAATAAAAAGAAAACGCCGGTGTTGCCTTTGATTTCCGTTTCATTTTAAACGTTTTGAAATGAGCACAGATTGGAGATATTGTTAGACGTTGTGAGATTGTTATTAGTGTTTATTGTTTACAGAAGCGGCAATTCCTGGTGATCGGGCAGCAAGGCGTGAAGGCGGAGACAAATTGCACCGGTTGCCCAACGTCGTCACGGTTCGGTGGCATCGCTTCTGGTAATGTTGTATTATAGATTTATTTTATACGGTTCTGTTGCGAGCTTATTCGTTTATTCTTTAGAAACACCTTACAACTACGGGTTACAGGGGTGAACTTAAAGCCCAATGGCATTCTCTGCCAGTCGACCCTAGGCAATGGCGATATGCGGTAGGCATATACCTAAATAATAACTAAGTAATGATGAAATAATCATAGCATATAAAATATACAATAAATATTAGTACATATTTATATAACACAATAATTATAAAAATAGATACATAACACAAATACCTGCGTTACTTCGCTCCTGTATTTTAATTTTATGTGACTTTAGATGATATCCAGATTATATATGAATCTCTAATAAATCCATATCTTTTGTAAAAGATCCACCGAAATCAATACCGAATAATAAATAATGGAGTTTCTCAGATTTTTATCACGAGTACATGTGTAAACATAATGGTACTGTGTTAATTATATTGTCAAAAGTGTCTTAGCATGTACTTTACAAGCTTTTAAACACTCTTTGATTTGCTATTAATTATAAGACAATAGTATTGCGATAGGCGTGTGGGCTGATTGGCGTATAGGCGATTCAATTCAAAGTCACTTAAGTGAATTTCTATTACGAATATATTTATGAAATATCAACAGTTTATATCCATTTAATAACGTCGCTTTAAGCTCTTCTTTATGTAATAAAATAATTAATTAAGTAATAAGTTATATTATGTTACATTAGTGTTGTCGATATTTATGTGTTAATTAAATATCAATAAATTTTTAATTTCATTAGATTTTATTTATTTTCATATGCACTCGCTTTGAGTGCTATACATTATATAAATGAGTATAGATATCGAATTCACTGCGTTACAATATCAAGTTTCAACCAAAACAAACGTTTACCTACCGGTATTCGGTGTTATGTAGAGCAAATCGGGCGAGCTCGGTGTGGCGCGGGCTTTACGCGGCCCGTGCACAATCGGCATCTGCATAACTGAACCGCTCCGTTCTCATTAGCCGCCCGTTACCCCGACCCGTCCCGCCGAACGGGATCGGACGACCTCGCCACAGAGTGCCGTGCAGAACTCCTGTTAGGTACAATACTCATTTGTCCCCGTAGTGCCGGGACAAGAATAGGACTACGATATTCCCTGCCTGTCGCAACAGGCGACTAAAAAAGGGCTTCTGGGGTTGCGAGTGGTAAGAGCGGGAGTTCGAGCCGCCCAGCCAAGCGACCCCGAGAAGGAAGACGGCATGTGTGGTCGCATGCTGTCGTAAACACCTGCACGGGCAAGGTACGGTGAGCGTAAACGCTCACTGAAAAAGAGCCATCGCGCTTGGAGGATTCCGGTGGCGTTCGGCTGGAGATCCCGGAGGTTTCCAATCTTAGGTAAGACTCTGACCTTATCTAGCGTTGATTACAGGTGTCCATGGACTGCAACAGTCACCATCAGGTGGTAAGTGGGGATTTTCGCCCATAGATATCTATAATCAACCCAGATAAGATTAAAGCCTTACTAAAGGTTACTCCTGAGGACCGAGTTTGAACTTGAACATTTGATCTTGAACATTTTCTTTAAAGTATCCTGTCAGCCACGGTCTACATTAGGGTATTTTTACTATTGTAGAAAATTGAACTGCTCTTCGTATCCCATTATCTGTGACCCGCCTCGACCCATTCCGTACAGCCGTTCCGTGTCTTTATCGTGTTTCAAATTCGCTAGCGTTCTCTAATTTAGGTAACAAATACGAGAACAACTAGTCTTTTCTGCCCTTTACTTTTAACGAAGTCGCTGAAATGCGGAAACTGTGCTAAGTACACGATGCTGGGCTTAGTTCTTTCAAAGTATTTTGGAATAGAGTGCGATACATACGGGCAAGTTCCAATATAATATTGCAAATTCGTAACAGTTGACTTGTAAATAATTCGTATGTAATTTTAAAATTAGTCACAATGCGATATCCTTATCTATTTATTTTATAACTTTTGTTATTTATAATAAGGAAATGGAATAGCTTATTGTGTAAAAGAATTCAATACAATACAATCATTCCTTGGATGTATATTTATATAGTACTATATATACCTATAGACATTTCTTTTACCTTATTTTTTATTTTTCATAATTATGATAAGAAACTAGCTGTGTCCCGCGGTTATATACGCTACTACATAAGAAAAAATAAACAAACATATTGTGATTTTACATAGCCTTCTTCCTTAATAAATGGACTATTCAACACAAACATATTTTTTCAATTTGAACCAGTAGTTCCTGAGATAAGCGCGTTCAACCAAACAAACAAAATCTTCAGCTTAATAATATTAGTACAGATAAAATAGATGATATCGGGTTGACATTTATGTTTGTTTGCATGTATATATGAGACTAAAAGAGAAGAACGAGTCTGTATATAGATTCAATATGTGATTTCTATGCTATGTTGTGTGGAAATATGTCAAGCCGTTTGAAAATAGTCTGCTTCTTTCCAAGATGATCTTGGAATATTTATGCAGCGGATTAGTGCAGCGATTGTTGATCTACGTTTAATCAAATTTTCATGTAGCATTCGTTTTTGAAACGTATGATTTAGTTGTAATATTTTTGTTGTTTCTTTTAGATTCAAATGTAGCGAAGATTTATTAGTGTTTTTTGACACTATCATTCGACCGGGATGTACCACCGCCACACCTATTTGTGGCATAAAGCAGTTCTTGCGTTTCGGTGGAAGAGTGTAGTTGCCAGCTAAGTTTCATATGAGAGGACCACCTGTAAAGATGGTCACCTCATCCATGATAATTCCTGTTTCGAGGACTATTTGTCGAACCGCGTGGCGGTGCGGTCACCGTGTCGGTCTGACAATTGGGCCCCGGCTCAATCCCCGGCCAGACAGAAATGTGAATGATGAGTTTAGATTTCCGTTCTGGGTCTGGGTGTTTTTGTATTCGTCTTTGTGTGTCCATGGCATTCACGACACAGGAGAAAGTCTTATTGTGGGGCTATGAGTGTAGATAGCGTTTAAGTTTATGTTTAATTCGGGAGTAGCAACGCATCTGTGATTGCCTTCAGATAGAACTCTTGTTCTGTATAAAGTGTTTTCTTACCATCAGGTGGATTACATAATCGTTTGCTACTTCAATATTATAAAAATATACATAAATATATGTTTTTAAAGTACCTCGTAGAACGAGGTTTAACTTGTTTAGTCATTGTAGGTGCATTGGCACCTTAGACCTAGATGAAATGCATCTTGCACCACTAATTACACTCGCTCTCATCTCTTAAACCGGTACAGCAATGCGTGCGCCGCTGTTTGACGGCAGATATAAATATTGTAGGCGAGTTTTAATTACAAAGACATGTTCTTTTCATTCCTTTTTCTCGGTTTCTAATCACCTTTACGACTGTATAATCCAAAGTTTATTGAAAGAAATTTTATACTTATGTGAGCTTACATTGTATCACTATTAATCTGGTCTGGTTTTATATGTAGAAAGCGTTATATATAATTTGCAATTACAGTTTCTATATGTAATTACTTATAATCTGTACGACATAATATATGTAGTTACTTAATATACAAAGTCAATTATTAATGTAAACGTTTTCAAAAAGAATTGTTGAACGAAATATTTTTTAAAATAATTTTGTATAATAAATCAATTGTTAAGTATTCAAATAATATTTAAATGATGTAAATGCTTGTATTTTAATTAGTTTAGATTACGACGTCAAATTATTATATACGTCAGTAGTTTTACACGAAGCACATATATTTATTATAGAACCGTTTTTCATACTATTATATTTAAAGGTTACACCTGTTTAATTATTCATCTACATATTTTTGCACCTTTATGTCTAGTTACCATTTCGTGACGTAGCAAGCTAACATACCTAACGGTTGATCCCTGATAGATATAAATAACTAAACACCGTTACGTCCATTGCGTTTCATCTCGAGTATAATTTCCGTGGAATTTCACTGTATATGTACACAATATAAATATGTGACTTTTTGTAACACCGCATAATATCTTCGCGTAAGATTAATTAACAGCATTTAATTAAAATTGTACTCTTTCCCGCTCACTCCCGTATAAAAATTTTGTAGTGTTATTTTAAGGTAACAATTAGTTGGTTGGTTCGTTACGATATGTGCACACAAAATAATACAATGAAAACAGGTATTCCTTGAAATAAGTATGTGTTTTGGAGCAAATGACGAATTTCGTTGTTCTTTAAAATACCAAGTTTTATCAGGTACGAGTACAAAAAATGTACCAAATTTGTTATAAATGATCCTATATCCATTATTATTTATTTGGTCGTACGTAGATTGAATTGAGAAGGCATGCAAAAGTGCCTCAAATGCAGCGTGTGGCAAACGAGCCCTGTAGGTGGGGTCAAAGGCTTTCACCGTGGGCAGCGTACTATTCTCCATCGATGGAGGAAGGGAGGGAAGAAAGCGGGAGGGGGCACCGCGTCGCACGCGCGGAGTAGAAAGTACTTCAACCATTGTTTTCTTCATTACGACACTTATTTATCAACTGTCACTCCGCGTTCCCTTATTGCATTTTTTATGCAAATGAGCTCCGTTTAGATATTCGAGTCGAAACTCGTTATCGGGTACCTCTTATCGCTTAGTATCCAGCTGCTTCGGATAATTAGTCGAAGGAAATTGTCTTTTACAGTCACGTTAAACCTAAATATCGATTCATGCTCAATAATTAATACTATAAGTTTCAATACAATAAAGATGAGTATAAATAATTGATTAAATATCTATTAAATTTAGTATCGTGTAGACAATGAGTTGTAATTAAAAGGTCAAGGAATAAATATTCTCTGGTGGCACTAACCAGCGTGGTAGTGCGCCGCAGACCGTGTCCGTAGGATTTCGGGTAACATTACTCTTTTAGAAGTAATTGTAAAAAGGCAAATAGACGTGCGAGAAGCCTGAAATTTGACACATTTTACAAGGTTACCGTGGACTCTACACAGATTAAATAATTACACACTTAAGTAATTTTGTTTTATGTGACCGGATTGTAGGTGACTAATATGGTAAAATAATAATAATAAAATAATTCTCATTGTATATTTAAGTAAATTAACAAAACGGGTTGTAATATGATCTTGCTATATTGTAATATTAATAGTGGGTTACAACTGCCAAATTGTATGTTCTAAGAAAATAGCGGTGTTTGTGACAGGACGAATTTATTATACCGTCATTTGCCATTTTAAATATGGATCCTTAAAATATTAAAAGTTAAACATGTCTAATCACCAAGGCAGCCATTTGTAATCCGCATAAAACCAGATTATGTTTTCCAGAGTTTAAACGTACTTGTATTAGCAGATTATTTTCTTCATAAAAGTATAAAGTTAATTTTAAAACAATCGTTTAATGAAAGGTCAAGTGTGCTTCCCAATCGTCGGTCACATGTCTGTTCGGACCGTGACCGTAGGATTTTGGTAACACATCGCTCGCTGCCAAACGGATTGGGTCATTCTTTTGTCCGCGTGGGAATGATGTAAATGAACCTCGCTATTTCTTTGTTTGATTTCGTGAAAGTTTACACGATCGAAGAGGAAACGCGGCCGTCGGTACGATGTGAACGCCATTTTTATGTAATTGTTACGTCGAGGGTTGAATAGTACAAGGTTTGAGCGAATGGCATTGAATAGTATTTAAGCGCCATGTTTAAAAATCGTTTTTGAATAATTATTATTTACCAGGTGATAGGACCAGTTTATTTCAACCAGGGAGGTACCACCGCCATATCTATTTCTAGCGTGAAGCATTTCTGTGTGGTTGTCGTCTCACTCATATATTGGGCGACCATCTTAGTCCTCGGGAGTGGCGACGTATCTGTGATCATATTCGAATAGAACTCCTGTTTTATTTGAAATTGCTTACTATTGTCCATGTGCAATTGACACCACTTACTATCAGGTGTACACCTACTGTATGGTCGCTTGCTACTTAAGTCTGAAAAAAAAACCTGTGAAAACATAAAATAGTACATACATAGTACTATTTTATAGTACCTATATACGTAGTACTATTTATTATTTTATTTATTTGTAGTTAAATCCTAATAAGTTAAAGGTCAACAAAATAATGAATGTGTGTCGTAACCTTTTTAGCTACAAGTAATTTAATGCTATTTTAATTGGGGAAGTGAGAAAATATTTACATTAATTCAAGGCTCGAGGTTAAACAGCCATTTATATTGGAGAATGTACCTCAGTATGTTTGTTATCCTTTTTATGTACCTCTTTTGGGGTATGGATTTCTTTCTATAGCGTTTTAAACTTCTCCCTTATATATTTACGGTAAAATTGTTAACTAGCATATTTTCATAATGTACGTAACATTGCTCAAAATAATTATTTAATACTTACATGTACGCATTTACGCATTTTTACGCTAGAAATATATAAAGTAGGTACTTCTTTTAAAATATATGTTAATAATATTAGTAATGTGAAACCAAACGTGAGTATTGAGTTA